>JAKYLM010000243.1:0-65564 GCA_023634145.1 Thymallus thymallus
TGGTCCCCCATGATTAGATAGAGTCACTGTTTAGTTAGAAAAGCCCTCTGTAATCTCTCCACATTCTCATTGGTTGCAGAATCATTCCAACCCCAGGCTTCTACCCAGTCCATGCCTTCACTCCAGTTTCATCCAATCTACAGGCTACCGAGACCACACCAATCACATCTGAATGCTGGGCCCACTCCTACTATACACAGGGGAGCCCTGTTCAGCTCTCAGGTTATTATGGTCACAACTATGGATATGGCCTCAAGCATAGCTTTGGGCCAAGTCACGGACATAGTCACAAACACAGCTCCGTCCATGGACACAGTCATGGGCACACATATGCCTCTCAAACCAGCAGTCACTGGGCTCCAGTGGCTCAACATCTACATTCTCAACATTCCCACCTCAGTCTACTGTCTGGGTCTGTCAGTGCCCCCCAGAGATTCACAGCTAACATGCCAGAGTCACTGCCATGTTCTGTGATGGTTTACCCAGGGGCACCTGTGTCTTCACTGACAGCTCTGTCATTCAATGCGTTTGCTATCTCATTTTATACTTTGAGATGTAATATGCTTAGACATAGGGTTTGAGGCAGTACTTAAAAAAGGTCCACGGTTTCTTCACTGATGCTTTGAAGACACAAGCAGGCTCTGAATGGTCAAGGTCAAATCAATGCAAGAAGGCGTTGATTGTCAGTTGATTTTAAGACCACTCCTTTTGGCTTGTACTCAATATTATTGTAAATTCAGGAGCAGGGAGCAGTGGCTGAGGTTATTAAGAGTGTAGGCTACAAGGGCAGATTATGATGTAATCTTTAGAAAATTAGGTAGTTGTGCACAGTAAAGAGAAGACATAAATGACAACCAAGACTAAGTATAGCAGATCAATTATTATTATTTCTTTACAAATGCATGCTTTCAAGTTGTACAGTTTATATACAAATAGCTATTTTGCATATACAACTGGATCAAGTGGTGAGAGTCATGTAACAGGTCATGATGGAACATGTTATTCCATATCAGTAATGCAAGAGAAAAAGTTAAAAGGCACACAATTCTTAAATAAACATGAACCCTGCTATATCACTACAATAGTTTGTATCACCATACCCACCGATTTGTTTTTCAACATACTTTTGTCATGAACGTTATATATTATCAATGCACATTTACAGTGGCAACACGCCGCGCTCTATAGTGGCAGCACGCCGCGCTCTGTAATAATACGATGTTTGTTATTTTAACTACAGCTGGTTTGGTCAGAAGGTCTACAACAAATGGCTTTTTTGGACAGGTGAATTCCCCAAAAAATCATTAAGAAAACGTCATATTATCAACCATACCCACCGATTTATTTTCCAAAAGAAAAAATACAATTTCTAAATGTTAGACAGCACAAGCAACAATTGATCAAAACCGTAAATATGAATTTTTATGGTGGATCTGTTTTAATAAATAAATCATAGAGAATTTCGTTAGTTCATAGTTTTTATAATGTGCGCCAATGACAGATTTCTAATTGGGGTGGGCGTGGCCTTCTGAATTCTATTGCGTTCCAATTTGTGTCAATATTCCATACTTTATTATTTTTATCAACATTACATACTTTATGATTTTAAATATCATGCAATTAAAAATGTATTGTGCACAATTACTCAGCGATCTATTTCTATATCTGGCATGTACGTACTAAATCGATTGATCGAACGTGAATGCGCACGTTTCCACCTTACGTCTTCTTCGCTCATCCATTACACTCGTCCACAGACAGCACCCCCAAAGAACAAAGTCCCCTGCAGTGTCTACAAGTAGGCGCATTTGATCTTTAAAATAAGTATATCAAACTTTAGAGTTAGATGTGTGGGCATGTGAAAAAACTGAAAATGAACAACACATTCATGTAATATTTTATTTATTGAAAATATATTATATTTATCCCAACAATCTGAACGTTCTTTTGGGGAGGGGAATTTTTTATCTCTTTTTCTACCCTCCAAAATGTGTAATATCCAATTTCCCTTTGACTTTGTCGGCATCTCCACAGCAAGTGTGGCACAGATTTATTGGACCAGGAGGTATTATCTGAAAAAGAGCCAAATAGAGCATATTGATCAAAAATAGCTAGAATTTCCCAAAAACACCAGACCTGTGTTCAAATTGAAGATCAGGACTCATGGGTTGTGTAGGTCTCAGTCCCAGAGCTCTGTCATGTGTACTTCTTGTGGTATAAGACAGGAACTGTGGCCATTTCGTGCAATATCTGAAAAAGTGCCATAATGAATAATAAATCTTCTATGCATCACACAGACTGAAACTGTGCCCTCATTTAACCTCTCATCAGAAATCCTGAAATAGTGAAATGCTGAGAAAATCTACCCATGTGTAGACATTGTAGGTTTCACTTCAAATCTCACTTTCCTTTCCAATACTAAAAATATGGGTTTTGTAATTGAACAATACATCACACACACTTGTGGATGGTCTTATTTAAAAGCTTTTCACCCATAGATTGTCCTCAAAAAGGAATTGTGTTGCTATGATAATCCCAGACAGTTTTGTGTCCCATGGGATGTGAATTTCTGCCTGAGAGCTCCAAATGCCAAGCGCCATAACACATCAAAGTAGTATGCCCTCTCAGAATTCAATCATACATACTACAGACATGTGTGTGGTCTCATTGTAAAGCTACATATAACCTGAGTATTCTCCAAGTGGAATGGAGGCTCTATGTCATTCAGAACTCCCAGGAGAGCAATGGATTAAAATTTAAAACAAAATTCACACCGCAGTTTCATCAAGTCTTTAGTTTAGCCTGTGCCTAGAGCTAACGTTCATACTTACCAGGTCCCACATGGACGCCATCGAATAAAGCCCTGAAATATAGTATTTTTTTGTTTAATGAATTTGTCTTTACATTAGACCTGTGGGCTTTAATCAACGGTGTGCTAAACTTTTCCTTATGTTAAAATTATATATCTACAATCTACTTACTCAATAGTTCATATACTGGGTATAATTTGAGGACGGCATATAAAGTATAAAATCATGAAATGATTAAGATACATCCATGCATTAATATAAATTATCTACTAAAATGGGATTTTACATAATAATGTATACTCGACTGGTGTCATTCGTCAGTGTCATAAATAGAAGGTTTCCAAAGTTGCTGCTTAGACTCCCAATAGCTGACAAACAAGACTAAATATTACAGCACCACAAAGTTGAGATGCAACACCATCAACGAAATGTCCTGTTTTTATAACTGCGCTACTGCTATGGTACTACTTTGTCAAAGTGCAGTTAACCATAGAACAAGAAGTCTTAATGTCTTGTGAGGCTTGCTCAGTTTGTAAAGCATGTTGCTTGCAACATCAGAGTTCTGGGTGTGATACCCACAGAGGATATGTATAAAAACAATGTATATATCATCTAAAATATTATGTATAAATCATCTAAAAACAATGTATAAATCGTCGAGCACTCTCAACTCTAAGTTACTCTTGATCAGAGCTTCTGCTACATTTGTAATATGTAAATTACTAATGTGTACAGTATGTTGCAACCGATCCCAGCCTTCACAGTGTTTGTGTATTTACAGTACCTGTGATCATACATATAAATAGATGAAGTATGTCTACAACTCTACCATTCTAATGAGAACTGACCCCAGGATATGGGTACTGTATGACTCTTTGGGTGAGAACTCACCTGCACTTAAGCTACACCTCCGCATCATGTTAATTAAACAACTTTCTTAAATATCTCTGGCTTATAGTCTAGTAGCATGACTGAATATTGTAATATCACCAACTTTGTTGAGCAACCCGTATTATAATTTTAGCATAGACGTGATATTAGTCAAAACAAGATATAATATCACTAACCACATGCAATGAGCTGAAACAGTTCACCTACGATTCTCCACATGGCAGTTTCTTGCCAGTGTCTATTTGTGTTCTTGTTCTACCATACCATCCCATGGACCATCATGTCTTCAGTCAAATCTATTAATACCAGCAACATGGACAAATATTGGAAAAGGAGAATGCATTTGTCTGATCATTATATGATTCCAGTGTCATCTACACAGACATAACCTGTATTCTGTGTTCTGACAATGTGCTGGTACGTCAACAGTGGAGTATGGTAAGCTGTAGGATCTGACAACCAAATACATGCTAAAATACTGTTTCAATTGTTAAACATTTACTCACACTTCAGGATTGACCCAAAAACCTCCTTCAACTTTCCAACAAGATCTTCATGGAGATTGAGGTCCATGCTGCTGAAGACATCTGCTATAACTTTGGATTTTCTTTTCCCCCCCAAAAGCAGTATGGGGTAGTACCCAACAGCTTCAAGGCGGTCTAGCTAAAATGTGAGCAAGTTATGTGTAAATTACATTATTTACATACATACAATGTAGACAAAAACTGTACAGTTATCTTAAATCAAAGAGTCACACATTGAATGAACACTAAATGACATTGCATTCGTATTAGTCTGCTACTCTTACCAATTTGAAGCTTGAGTCAAGCACATGTGTTTGGATGCAGTTCTTTTCAATTCGTGTTTTATATTCTGCCTTCTGAGATGCAAACTTGGATCTAGAATCCATACGTTTTTGCTTATATGGCTGCTGTGCTTTGCATTGCGGGCACTTTTTGCAAGCAACAAATATGAATTGCTGGCACGCAACACATTGGCGTTTATTTTTGCCTCCTGGCATTATGTAGCAACCTAGAGAAATACAATTAACATGTTAATCATGCAAGACGATGTAACAAAATGCCCAGACCTGCTGAACATAACCAAACATAAATGTATTAAAACATGCTGCCTAAATGTTGAACTATTTGTACTTACTTGTTAATTTGTTCGGTTTAATTTGTTTAGCTAGCCGAGCGATCGTCTGCAGTATTAATGGAAGACTCTTTTAGCCCTCACCTCCAGGCATCAACACCTACTCTCCATGCCCGGTCAACAGCACTCTCTCTGGCCCTTAGAGTGAGGCCTACTCCCTCACCTCCAGGCATCAACACCTACTCTCCATGCCCGGTCAACAGCACTCTTTCTCGGCATCACCCATAGCAGTGTCCCGGCCGGAGCTCAGGCACCTCCATAACCTTGCCCACCAGTCGAATTGGGGCACCCACTCTTAAGCACCCCTCCTCGGGCATTATTCGTCTATAGTCCCGCTGTTACGAACCACGTGCACCTGGTAACCCAAAACGGACTCTGTGCAACGTTCAGGTGGTTGTCCTACAATGGGTAAATATGACATCTGATTGATTGGTTGGTGGGTTGCTTCATTCATTCAATCATTGAGTTCATTCATTCATATTTTTTTAAACAAAAGTTTTCATCAGTGGAATATGAGGGAGTGTGAGACCAAAACACACATGGGCTTGTGTCGGGGCTCCCTCTTGTGGGAATATACAGTATGGTTGTAACTCTACAGGATACGTCAAGAACACGGTAGAAATACTTAATTTACTAAGTGTACAAAACATTAACAACACCTTCCTAATATTGAGTTGCACCCCCTTTTCTGTCAGGACAGCCGCAACTTATCGGTTATGGAGTCTACAAGATGTCGAAAGCGTTCCACAGGGATGCTGGCCAATCTTGACTCCAATGCTTCCCACAGTTGTGTCCACAGGGATGCTGGCCAATCTTGACTCCAATGCTTCCCACAGTTGTGTCAAGTTGGCTGGATGTCCTTTGGGTGGTGGATCATTCTTGATCCACACGGGAAACTGTAGAGCGTGAAAAACCCAGAAGCGTTGCTGTTCTTGACACAAACTGGTGCACCTGGCACCTACTACCATATCCCGTTCAAAGACACTTAATTATTTTGTTTCTCCCATTCACCCTCTAAATGGCACACATACTCAATCCATGTCTCAATTGTCCCATGGCTAAAAAATATATTTTTTTTACCTGGATTTAACAAGTGAAATCAGTAATGGATCATAGCTTTCACCTGGATTCACCTGGTCAGTCTATGTCATGGAAAGAGCAGGTGTTCTTAATGTTTCCAGCACCATTGTACTTCAGGGCTTTGATTGACACATCATGCTTGAGATGGGGGATCAATAAATGCAGAAGCAGAGGTGCCTGTCGAATGTATGACTCTGATATGTATGATAAATCCCCCACATTCATCGCTAGAGATCGAACTTCAGACTCCCCCCAAAACCACTGAAGCCCTCAACACCCTGAAAGAGATTAAGGTGCACACCCCTAAAAAGAGAGAAAGAGAGGAAGAGCCGGAAGAGGATAACTCCCTCCAAACAAACAAAGACACAGAGGAGAAGGAACTATCCAATACCCTGGAAGAGAGAACGATTGACCTCAGTCAAACTCACAGCCAGAAAGAGGAGGTGGAAGAGGCGTTAGATAGAGGAGAGGTGGAGGTTAACCCAGATGTCATCCCCCCCTTACTCCTGTGAGCAAGGAAGGAGAGGGGAAGCCTTCTGATCAGGCCAACGGGCAGGTGGACGGAGAGGTCATAGTGGTAGTGATTCACATCCAGAGAGAGACATCCAACCCACACAACCTCTTGGCTGAGGTAGAGGCAGAGGGCCTTCTGGGTTAGCCAGTCAGCCTGCCTGCTCTGATCCTCACCTCAATTGTATTTAAAAATCATTTTCATTAATGGCTTAAAAAGTGCCATTTCTTTCAAATTATATTTTTCCAGTGTCTGCCATCCTCAAGAACCAGGGTGAGTCTGGGTCACCCTTTTACTGGGCAAACACATCTTTTAACCTTGCTTGAATAAAACAATGCATTTTTAATAGTGAGCAAGAGTTGAGCCTTATCCTTTTCTATGATGATTTAAGTTGGTAGAGCGCACTCCACGTTTTTGTCAAAAAATATACATAAAATGTAAAGAGTAAATTATTAAAAGCATTAAAAATGGGATTGGGATGTTTCCCACTTATTTACACAACCTACGCCACTAAGTTTTTAGAAATGTTCTGAAATGAATTAAAAAGTAAACAGAAGAAAAGCAGAATCAAAGGGAACTATAATGCAAATCATTTAATGGTCTATGTTTCAAACCCATTTCTGAAGGTCTTATGAATGATTAATATTGTTCCTCCTCTTCCTTGTGGCAGGCGCAGCAGCACACTGCCCTCCAAAGCCTGCAAATAAATTGCCGGACTGCCCCTTTCCTTGCCCTGCATGGAACATCCAGGGTCACATCCTTGGTGACGTCCTGAGTGACCACAGCAACATCCTCTGGAAAAGGAAAAAAAGAGGGACAGAGGGTAAATAAATGCAAACCGTAGGTTCTAAACACTGGCCAGTTGAAAGGCTCTACTAAGAAGTCATGACAAACGGCACCTGTCAGAGTGCTTTCTATAAGTCTTACTCACCTGCTTGGATGTCAGCAGGCAGAGTGGCAGAGACAGCCACCGAGAGAATCTTTTCTTCATGTGTTACGTCCACAACCGCCAAGAGAGAAGAAGCCAGGTCTGCCTGTCTGTTTTGGGTGATGTCCACAACCTCCAGGTGAGAAGAAGCCGGATCTGCAACTGTGTTAGGGGTGATGTCCACAACCTCTAGGTTAGAAGAAGCGTGGTCTGCCTCTGTGTTAGGGGTGATGTCCACAACCTCTAGGTGAGAAGAAGCCGGGTCTGCATATTTGTTAATGGTGATGTCCACAACATCCAGATGGGAAGAAGCCAGGTTTGCCTCTGTGTTAGGGGTGATGTCCACAACCTCTAGGTTAGAAGAAGCGTGGTCTTCCTCTTTGTTAGGGGTGATGTCCACAACCTCTAGGTTAGAAGAAGCGTGGTCTTCCTCTTTGTTAGGGGTGATGTCCACAACCTCTAGGTGAGAAGAAGCCGGGTCTGCATATTTGTTAATGGTGATGTCCACAACCTCCAGGTGAGAAGAAGCCGGATCTGCAACTGTGTTAGGGGTGATGTCCACAACCTCAAGGTGGGAAGAGACCAGATCTGCTTCTGTGTTAGTGGGGATGTCCACAACCTCCAAGTGGGAAGAGACGGGTTCTGCCTCTGTGTTAGGGGTGATGTCCACAACCTCAAGGTAGGAAAAAGCCGGGTCTGCCTCTGTGTTTGGGTTGATGTCCACAACCTCTAGGTTAGAAGAAGCGTGGTCTACCTCTTTGTTAGGGGTGATGTCCACAACCTCCAGGTGGGAAGAAACAGGGTCTGCCTCTGTGTTAGGGGTGATTACCACGAACTCTAGGTGGGAAGAAGCCAGGTCTGCCTCTGTATTATGGGTGATGTCCACAACCTCTAGGTGAGAAGAAGCCGGGTCTGCATATTTGTTAGGGGTGATGTCCACAACCTCCAGGTGGGAAGAAGACGGGGTTACCTCTGTGTTAGGGGTGATGTCCACAACCTCTAGGTTAGAAGAAGCGTGGTCTGCCTCTTTGTTAGGGGTGATGTCCACAACCTCTAGGTGGGAAGAAGCCTGGTCTACCTCTGTGTTAGGGGCGATGTCCACAACCTCTAGGTGAGAAAAAGCTGGGTCTGCCTCTGTGTTAGGGTTGATGTCCTCAAACTCCAGGTGGGAAGAAGCAGGGTCTGCCTCTGTGTTAAGGGTTATGTACATAACCTCCAGGTGGGAAGAATTCTGGTCTGCCTCTGTGTTAGGGGTGATGTCCCCAACCTCCAAGGGGCAAGAAGCCGGGTCTGCCTCTCTGATATGGGTGATGTCCACAACCTCCAGGTGGGAAGAAGCCGGGTCTGCCTCTGTGTTAGGGGTGATATCCACAACCTCCAGGTGGGAAGAAACCGGGTCTGCCTCTGTGTTAGGGGTGATGTCCACAACCTCTAGGTGGGAAGAAGCCTGGTCTACCTCTGTGTTAAGGGTTATGTACATAACCTCCAAGGGGCAAGAAGCCGGGTCTGCCTCTCTGATATGGATGATGTCCACAACCTCCAGGTGGGAAGAAGCCGGGTCTGCCTCTGTGTTAGGGGTGACAATAAAAATCCAGATAGACTCTACTACTACATGGCACCAAGATGTCATGACAAAAGGCATCTGTCAGAGTGCACTCTTATCTTTATCAGTGCTACTCACCTGATTGGATGTCAGCTGGTAGTGGGCCGGAGACAGCCACCACGAGGACAGGGGGGACTGGCAGGGTGTCTGCAGGGTGATGGAAGTAGGTCTGCACCTCGTCCGCCACAAATTCACAGACAGAGCTCATAAACAAAGCGGTCTTTATGTCTTCCAGGGAGAAGGACTGGCGGATTCTCCCAAGGATTGACCGCACAGAGGCAACAGCATCAGCTCGGGAGAAAGGGGTGTGAGGGGAAGAGGCCTTCAACATGGGGGAGAGCTTCTTCCCTACGGCCGCCGCCATTCCCACGGCCATTCCACTTAAGAGGATGAGGTGCTCTGCACGGCCTTCCTCTGGCTGAAGCCACAGGGCCAGGAGGAGCCTGGGCACCAGCTCCACCACCACCTGGGATGGGCTGAGCAGGTTGCTATGTGGCTCGCCCAGAATGCTCCTCACAGCTATCTCCACAATGCTGGTGACCTTAGGGTCGCTGACATCAACAAAAAGGAGAAGAAAAAGCTCAACGATGTGCAATGTTCACACAGAGAACACTGCTCTAGTCTTTTTCTGCATAGCTCCAGATGTGGAGATTTATGGAGCAATACGTATGCGGGGCGATACATGGAACTCACATATCAGCGCCAGCTGGAGAGGTGTGGTCCATGGAGCGGCGGAGCTGGCAGACAGCCTCGTGCTCCATTTCCATCATTTTCAGGCAGGTGTTTACTTCCCAGGCCTGCCGTAGGAAACAGGAATTCCCATTAGTGTAACAATAGATCTATTCTGCTGTACTAACTATTTGATGAAAGCCTAGAAAAGAGCACACTGACTCATAGTCTAATTCTCTAACTCTTATTCTCTTACCAGACGAGCAAGTTCGTTCCCCTCCTCCAGGGTTGCCTTCCACACCCTTCAAATAGAACACATAGCAAATCAACTTTCCTGGCTTCCCATTTTTCTGTTGTTTATTTTACCCACACCTCCTGGAGTGCTGCTGGTGGCAGAGAATGTCAATGATGGTGAGATCTGACGTGGTACTCACCTCTCCCTGAGGGATTTTTTGCCCTGAGACACCAGCCAGCCGCTCACGTGCTCCATGGTGATATGGGGAGAGACCTGGCCTCGACTCTGGAGCAGCAGATAGTGGACCATGAACTTCTTCTGCAAGATGAGGTAAGGTGTGATAAGGTGCCAATAAAGACCATATAATGTGATTTCCGAAGGGCCTCTTGCAACATTTCACAAATGCTCTTGCCTAACAATTTGCAAGTGATAATAAGAACCCTTCTGACCATCTTCTCTAAACTGTCTTGAAATAAAACTTATTTTGGGATGAAGTCTATCTCTTTTTTTCTCTTCCTGTTTTCGTGGGATACATCTTACCTGTTTATTGTAATATGTTTCCTCCCAGCATACTTGCAGAGTCTGAAAATAAAGTCTGCTTCTACAGAATTCCTTTGAAGAGAACGAAAATAATGATGCTTTATTTGGCACATTATGCACAGGCATTTACAGTATGCAGGTAGCGTTGGGCCAGTAACCTAAAGGTTGCTGGTTCGAATTCCAGAGCTGACAATGTGAAAACCTGACAATGTGTCCTTGAGTAAGGCACTTTACCCTCATTTGCTCCAGGGGCGCCATACTACTTTAGCTGTCCCCTTAGGTAGGCCGTCATTGTAAATAAGAATTAGTACTTAACTGACTTGCCTAGATAAATAAAGTTAAAAAATATGTATAATTACAATATCTCCTAAGATTACCTTTGTAGGAGCATAAGTGAACTCTGAAATGCTCCCACCAATATCCATGGTCAGATGGGGACGAAATGCAGCACTATAGACGGGATGCTCTAGAGATGAACAGTAATGACTTAATGTCACGAATGATCAATGTCTGTGGAGTCGTCTAATATGCTGCACTGAAGAATGAGTTGTAGGCAATATTTGGTTGGCGCAAAATACATGTTTACATTCTATTGCCATGGAGAAATGGAATTTGTAGAACCTGTAAGAATGCGTTTGATTCTAGGTCTTTATTTCGTGAAAGAAGAAGCTATTTATTGTGTCATAATTGTGTCGTTCGCGGTTATCCAGGTGTTTGTCGCATATACTTACTAATCTAACCTTGGCTTACAATTTAAATTAAATGTGTACTGTATATATACCTATACAAATGTATTGACCACATCCATTTAATGCAATTATTGTAAATTGAAAATGTGGTTGTTGTGTTATTCTGTTGTGCGTGTCAGGTGTCCTCCTAATCACGTTATTCCAATATTTCGGAGCTCTGATTTGAGGCAGAATACACTTTTGAAAAGCCAACCGGTTAAAAATAACGATAAGTGTGGGCGCGTGGAGGGGGAGGAGTCTTCGAGCGTTAACCACGCCCAGGGCCCTAGGAAGTCATTATCCGTCTGAGAGCGGCAGTATGGAAAAGTATTTCTTTTTTTAAAGTCTGGAGTGCAAAAAGACAATGCATAGTATGGGTGAATGGCTGAATATATACACAATACATTGTTACAGAGTGTTAGGTGAATTTTTAAAAATAAAAATATTGCAAGTTGATATAGATAAATAAGGAGTATTTGCATGGTTAACTATACTGTACAGGTCGATGGCAGAGAAATACTTCAATAGCTAAAAGTGCGCATGATATAAGTGAGGGTAACAATAGTTGACTTAATATACAGTCTGGTTAAATGAACAGGTGTGACAAAGTGAAAATGTAGAGTTTCCATCAACCTCGCGGGCAATGTAGAAATCAAAGAACGCTGCAGTTCGCCGTATTGTAGTGGGTGAAACCATTCACCTTAGAAAAAGGGGTGATATAATAAAGTTTCCTTTCATTATGTGTTACTGAATTCATAAGAATATGTGCTGCCATTGTAGTAAGGTTGGTAATACGAGAGGTTGTCGGACTTACCTTTTTTGTACTATTTTCTTTGAAAGAACAACTAGTGGGGTTTGAGTGCTTCTCCCCTCTTTGGGAAGTTGGTCTGCCTGCTCCTCAGTCCGAGATATTCTGAGAGCAGGTTCGTGTCTCCTTCCTCTGTATATAAAAAACTGTTTAAAACTGTAACACAATAGTGTTTTTGGAAAACTGGTTCATATATCTTAAAGTCAATAGCGAATGTGAATATGTATATATTTATTTAGCCGTTAACGTATTGAAGACCTATTTCAGCAAGTTAACCAAGTTTTTGCTGGCTTAGCTAGCCATGTTGATGACGAGCTAACTAGCAACGTTGGTCACCGCACTACAATGTCACGCTAGCTATTGCTAGCAGGTGATTTATTGAAATATTAAGTGAATGTTTATTTTCTTACTACCTTAAAAGGTTTATATAAAAAGGGTTGTACTTGTGCTCTGTATTTATGGATAAATATCAATTCACATTGAGGGTATGTATTACTGCTGTTGCCCCTATCTAAAATATATCTTGTGTCCTACCTAACTAGTGAAGGTGTGTCTGTGACCGTCCTGTCAATGCCTGTCATCACTGTTTGATATCTTTTACTGTAGATAAAAACCAAGTCAACCTGAAGTGTGGGTGTCCATGTGCCTTTCTTCTGGGGGGCTATGTGAAGTTGGTTACACTGCTTCAATTCAGAGCTCCGAAATATTGGAATAACGTGTTTGGGAGGACACCTGACAGAATAACACAACAACCACATTTTCAATTTACAATAATTGCATTAAATGGATGTGGTCAATACATTTGTATAGGTATATATACAGTACACATTTAATTTAAATTGTAAGCCAATGTTTAATAAGTAGGTCAATGCAACAAGCACCTGGATAACAGCGAACGACACAATTATGACACAATAAATAGTTGGTACAGCAGAATAGATCTATTGTGAAATTACACTAATGGGACTTCCTGTTTCCTACGGCAGGCCTGGGAAGTAAACACCTGCCTTAAAATGATGGACATAGAGCACGAGGCTGTCTGCCAGCTCCGCCGCTCCATGGACCCCACCTCTCTAGCTGGCGCTGATATGTAAGTTCCATGTACTGCCCCGCATACAGCTTGCTCCATTCATCTCCACATCTGGAGCTATGCAGAAAAAGGCTAGAGCAGTGTTCTCTGTGTGAACATTGCACATCGTTGAGCTTTCCTTCTCCTTTTTGTTTATTTCAGTGACCCTAAGGTCACCAGCATCGTGGAGAGAGCTGTGAGTAGCATTCTGGGCGAGCTGTCCAATGAGCCACGAAGCAACCTGCTCAGCCCATCCCAGGTGGTGGTGGAGCTGGTGCCCAGTCTCCTCCTGGCCCTGTGGCTTCAGCCAGAAAAGGCCATTCAGAGCACCCTATCCTCTTAAGCGGAATGGCCGTGGGCATGGTGGCGGCCGTAGGGGAGAAGCTCAGCATGTTGAAGGCCTTTTCCCCTCACACCCATTTCTCCCGAGCTGATACTTTTGCCTCTGTACGGTCAATCCTTGGGAGAATCCGCCAGTCCTTCTACCTGGATGACATCAATAGCCCTTTTTTTACGAGGTGCAGACCTACTTCCAGCCCCCTGCAGACACCCTACCAGTCCCTCCTGTCCTCGTGGTGGCTGTCTCCGCCACACTACCAGCTGACATCCAAGCAGGTGAGTTGCACTGATAGAGAGCACTCTGACAGATGCCTGTTGTCATGACATCTTGGTGCCATGTAGTAGAAGAGCCTATCTGGATTTTAATTGTCACCCCTAACACAGAGGCAGACCTGGCTTCTTCCCACCTGGAGGTTATGGACATCACCCTTAAAACTGAGGCAGACCCTGCTTCTTCCCTCTTGGAGGTTTTGGACATCACCCCTAAGACAGAGGCAGACCCATCTTCTTTCCACCTGGAGGTTGTGGACATCACCCCTAACACAGAGGCAGACCCGGCTTCTTCTCACCTGGAGGTTGTGGACATCACCCCTAACACAGAGGCAGACCCGGCCTCTTCCCACTTGGAGGTTGTGGACATCACCCCTAACAAAGAGGCAGACCTGGCTTCTTCCCATCTGGATGTTGTGGACATCACCCATAACACAGAGGGAGACCCGGCTTCTTCCTACCTGGAGGTTGTGGACATCACCCCTAACACAGAGGCAGAACCCTTGTCTTCCCAACTGGAGGTTGTGTTTGTCTCCCTTAACACAGAGGCAGAACCCGTCTCTTCCCACTTGGAGGTTGTGGACATCCCCACTAACACAGAAGCAGAACACGTCTCTTCCCACTTGGAGGTTGTGGACATCACCCCTAACACAGAGGCAAACCCGGTTTCTTCCCATCTAGATGTTGTGGACATCACCCCTAACAGAGAGGAAGACCAGGCTTCTTTCTTAAAGTGGCCAGTGATTTCTAGTCTATATCTATAGGCAGCAGCATTTAATGTGCAGAACAGCAGAATAAAAAATACCCACTGATAACATGTAATGTAATGTCAGTACAATAATTGTTCACTTGCTGCAACAAGTTTAAGAACCCCTGTCCCTTGATGTAATTAATTAAGATAAAAATATGTCTGACACAAATAATTGCAATTTCAAAAGCTTTATTGGAAATACATGTTTCAAACAGCACAAGACAAGTACAGATGAGTGTAGCTACATCAGATAAATTCTAATTTAGTTTAAATATGATTGAGTCCTCCAGTTCCAGTCCACATGCTTGTGCCACTTCAGTGCACAATGTTCATGAGCTTGCATACATCACAGTGTTTCAAGCTTTTGCATTCTGCATCTCTCTGCTGTCTTTCATCTGAAGCCATATCCTCCAGGGAGACCAGATATTGCACAGGGCCAGTAAGGGGCCCTCTTCTCTTCCCTTTGGCCAAAGGATACCTAAGACGCCAATACCAGTGACACTGCCCTGCGGCCGGTGGTGTCCTTTGGATAAGACCGTGGAGACAGAGGTCTTATCTCTCTGTGGTTACTAAACATGTCATGGCACTTATGGCATGAGTAGGGGTGTTGACCCTGCTTCTCCTGGCTATATTTCCAAGCCTAAGCATGGGAAAGCTCTTCTACACACTATGTAAATCCAACCCATTATCATACGTAGGCTGTATGGGGACTAATATCATATGTTTTTTAAAGAATGGTGCATGTCTCAAAATATAAGAATGAGACCAATGTATGTATTTTGCTAATCATAGTTCCTTACTCTGAAATTACTTTTGTGTGTGTGTTGGAGGAGAAACCAATAATTAACAACTGTGTGTTTATGTGTGTGTGTGTGTGTGTGTGTGTGTGTGTGTGTGTGTGTGTGTGTGTGTGTGTGTGTGTATGTTTTTGTGTGGACATGTAGTTTTGGTGTGGACGTGTAGTAAACCAACGAAAATCTGACCAACTGGGGTCAAATGCTATTTCAAGGGAGTTTAGGGTTAGGGTTAGGAGCTAGGGTTAGTTTAGCTTTTTAGGTTAAAGTTAGGGTTAGGTTTAGGGGTTAGGGAAAATAGGATTTTGAATGGGACTGAATTGTATGTCCCCGCAAGGTTAGCTGCGCAAGATTGTCTGTGTGTGTGTTTGTGTCTGTGTGTGTGTGTGTGTGTGTGTGGTAGTATTATTAATAGTTGGCCATTATTTATTTGAACATCTCAGTTTGGGCAGCAGCCACTGGAGAAACCTGTCAATCAAACACAACAGGAGAATAAATAGTAGTTTGCACTTACACATCAGATAGCTGCTCTTTCTCTGCTACCTCATTCTACAGTATTTCTCTAATTCTGTAGTCTACTATTCCCTGGTTATGTTCCACTTCTCCCTCTTATTTCCTCACCTCTTCCTCAGACTCTTTTTTCCCTCTTGTCCTCCTCCTTACTTTCTTCAACATTCTGTTGCATCTTACTGGCCTTCTCTTGCTTCACAGGTTTTTTGGCCTTGCCCTTCTTTTTCTTATAGACCTTCCCTTCCTGAATATTTTGGACAAGGAGATAAAGTAATGTAAGCTTATGGGTTTTCTCTTCCCTTGAGCTACTATATCTAGAGCTATGCTATACTGTGGAAAGACATACAGACAATATTCCCTTTTTGTACTTCCTCTCACCTGTGCGGCCACTCCTGACATTTCCTGGAGCAGCTTCCTGCTGTTCTTGCTCAGGTTGGTGATGGGGGCCAGGCGAGGGCTGCGGCGGTATGGGAAGTTCTCTGTAGCGGGCGGAGCGATAATGACAGGGCTGAAATGAGTCAGAGGCCTTAGGACATTCTCTGGGGAGGGAGGGGCCACAGCAGAGGACAGGGCCCATAGGGTTTCAGCCTGGGTCCGGGGTGCTGAGGTCACAAGAGGTGAGAGGCCAGTCTTGCCAGACACAGGACCGGAGACCTTCCATGGGCTCTGTTGGACCAGAAACAACAAGTCAAATATCAGGACAGTGCTATGTTCAACACAATCTGTAGATATACTTTATAACTACTCTATACACATTGCAGATACATGACTACACTTGATGAGTAGGAGTAACATACAAAGCTCTGGACGTTGTTCTTTTCTTCAGGCTTGAGGAGCCTGTTCTCGGCTATATTGGGCAGCATTTTTGCCATATCTCCAGTGCATTTCTTGAATGCCACTTTCAACCTCATTCAGCCAATTGTCCAGGTCTACTGCCTTAAGATCACCTTCGCTGCAGTTTCTTTTCGACACTTGGATCAGTGCCCTCACCTCCTCGCCCATCCTCCTTTTGACCTCCCTATCCACGTCTTCATCCCTCAGTCTCTCCTTCTTCATCCTCCCCATCCATCCTCTACAACATCCCTCATTCTTCTTCTGCCTCTCTTGGTTTATGTCGTGACCGTCATTGACCGTCTTCAGGCCTTCCACCAGGTTGAGCACTATGGAGGTCAGGTTTAAAAAAAAAAATCCTCCTCAGGCTCTCCTTGTTGGTGTTGGTCCACTGTGTCTTCTTGTCCAACTGCTCCCTGCAGTTCCGGACAGTGGGGACCACCTCCATGTGGCGTCACGCCTTGTTCAGGGCACTCTCAGAGGCAGGGAGGGGATGTTGGGCTTGGCCACAATAAACGGGGTCAAACCATTGAGATGTGACACACACACACACACAAATGTAAGAGACGCCTACCAGTTGATGGTCCTTCAGTGGTCCTTGTGGTTCCTTTGGAGGCTCTGGACTGTCCTCAGTAGAGGAATCATTGCCATCATCACGCTGTGTGTCAGAGAGCTAGCTGGTCATAGTCCATTCTCCACATTCAGTGAAAGAGTTACTCAAATACATGGTGCAGATTTTTTTATTTTCTTAGGTGTAGATCAGCTTTAACATTGCAGATAGATTGTGGGCTCTATCAATGTAATTGTCTGCATCATTTCGAATCCGCCATATATATATATATATATATATATATATATATATATATATGCATAACTTACCAGGAAGTCTGACTCATCAAAGGATTGGAGAGACAGATCGTCGTCCTGTACCATATCCCCCGCTTCAAGTTTTGTCACCTTTCCATCCTCCTCATCTTGAACTTTCAGGGGTAGTCTCCTCCTTTCATGACCCTCATCATCACACTGTGTATCAGAGTCAGCTAGTCAGAGACCATCCTCTTCACAGGGATGTCACTCAACAAAGACATGATTGGTAGGGTACAACTCTTTTACCTCAGATTCACAGTCAGTATAGGAGTATATGGTCATGTCATCAGAGTTGGAGGACGAGATCACATCATCATAATTTTTCTCTATCAGCCGAGTCATCCTTCCAGACTGAGGAGACAGAGAAAGGCATGTACTCATGGCAGCCTTAGAAAACACTGGCATTGACTCTCAAGGAAATGTAGAATATGTAGGCAATCCAACATGGTTATACAAGTAGTGAGTAATAAATGGGTAATTGAAAATGCAAATGGCTTGAAATACAATACATGCAACTCCCATAACATTAGGCTGGGGATTATTTAGCATCTTGAATGGATGATTGTTAATTCAACCAAGCTAACCAAAATGGCCATATGAATCAACAGATTGATCTATCTGTTGTGTCTCTATGTGAACAGCAGAGATGTCTGACCTGGCTGAGAGGCTCTGAACTGATGTTCCATCCACCCCCAGATGTCTGGTCCTGCCCACAGCTCACAATGATTGGCTGATAATAGTAAAGAATGAATTAAGCACTGCTTTGCTCATTCTGACCTTGGAAATAACTTATTATTATTATTATTATTATTAATTGAAGTACTATTATGTGGTTGAATTTGAATGTGACTTACAGGCTTTTTGTGGATCTTAGGGGTCTGCACTGAAGTAGCCTGTCAAGACAGAATTCAATGTGGTTTGATAGGGAGGGATATCTACATTTGCTTTCATTGTGATAACTACAGTTTGTACATGCAGCATGCATAACTAATGTATATGTGTTATTGTTTTCAGATCGCATATGACTTACAGGCTTTGGCCTTCTGTGCACCTTGCCGCTTGGCCACAGCACGGAATCAGGGGAGTTCACCCTCACTTGATTCAACTGTCAACACATCACTCAATTTAAAAGGTGATAATATAACAAAAACAGGAGAAAACAAACAAATATTTTATATTTACCCTATAAGGGCGGCGCCTTAAAGCTCTTTTGATTCTCTCATCATTACGATCCATTTTTCTTTCTGAGGGAAACATTTCATCAATTGATTGACACAAAACACAAAACATATCCTGACACACACACAAAGATGGCATCCTATATATATTATACAGGTTGGGAAGGCTGTTTACCAAAAGGCCAAAGATTACCTGCAACAACCTGAGTTAAGAAAGCGATTCTACAGAATAAATCAAATCTGAACACAGTTTATGTAGCGAATTAATGCATGGTTACGTCATAAAACTTCGCAGCTTTATGACTGCGCATAATACGTCAAGAGAAAAAGGCTTATTTGGAACCGGACTGGTGTTCTCGTATTCTCACTGTTTGTAGCTTATTATTGTTTTACTTTGAGTAACATTAAGGGACCACAATGGAAGTCGTTGACTATATTGTGTTGTCCCTGGCACGGTTTATTGTATTAAACGACTTTTATTATTTTATTAAACTGTCAAATCAAATATATCTATCTCGCTTTCTATCTAACTAAAATGGGCTGTTGATGACTCTTTGATCATTACGTTTCAGGCACGAGCCAGCAAGTGGAAGTGTCTTTAAATGCAGCACTGCATTAAAGCCTTAGTGCACTTCATGATCTGCGCAACATTAACTTTGTGGTTGTGAATGTGATTAATCCAAATGCGGAAGTCCAGTACATTTGTTTTGGTTTAGCAAGCTAGCCACTTCAGTCTTTGCTAAAGTGTTGTGCAATATTGAGGTGTCGTAATTGACATGTTTGTATTGTGCTTGATTGTCCTCTAGTAGTTTGACAAACATGACCTGAGTATCAAAATGATCTCCCGAATATTTTTGAAAGATGTGGTTCACAGGTTCAATAATTTTACTCCTGAGTTCAGGCTAACGAGTGGCATTGTTGTTGTCATTATATTATAATTTGTTTTGTTTACTGTCACTACATATTTCGGTTTATCAGAGGATGTCTTCAGTCTTGGAACTACAGATGTTGGCAATGGGCATGGTAAGTTAGCAAGGAGGGACTGAGTGAATCAACAATCGTATGCTCGGTAGGGACTGTTGTAACGTTAGCTAGCTTGCTACAACTTGTAGCTAACATTAATGACGTAAAATATGGGGTCAGTAGGTAGGGATAATCACATACTCCTTCCACCACAGAGTGACCCAGCTACTCCTCAGCATTGGGCTGGGGTTCTGTGGTGGGATTGAGAAGAGTGTGGGCACTGTTTGGTTCCTCATGTTTCAGCTGCTCTCTATCAGCACAGGGGTGTTGTACACCATCCTGGGGCTGGTACTGTTTGGTGCATTTGCTCAGAATCAAGTGAAGGGGTTATTTCCTGTATCCCTGTCCCTTATGGGTATGGCACAGCGCACTCCCATATGGTTTTTGGGGTCACTGTACCGCTGTTAGCTCATCATAACACTTTTGGTCCTTACTCTTCCTCTGCAACGTCATCATCGCAGGGCAGGATCTGTATCCTTATTCCAACCTCATTGTGGTTTAAAATAATTGTGATACACTCTGCAGTGTGTCACAGCTTTAAGTGTGCTTATTAGAGTAGTTAAGTGGTAATATGTTTGTGTTGTATATGATTGAAATGTGTATTGAGTCCTCATGCTGAATATTATGGGATGTTTGGTTAGGAAAATCTTGCATCACTGCGTCACACATTCTACTTATCTTGCTCAGGTGAAACAGACGGAAAGGGCTGGCTGTCACTTCTAGACATGTCTGATGCGAGGGCGTCAGTGCTGGACAAGAAGATGCCTTTCAGGCTTCTGAGTAATATTGGTGTCCTGTATGTCCCTGCATCAATAGAGGAGAGAAGGAAGACGGTCGACCCACCGTGAGTATTGAGAAAGCACTAGACGCATCATTTATCCTATAAGACGAGGTAATTAAATTAACATGATTGCTGGGTGCAAGCCAGAGCACAATGTACTTTAAACATTTTTGATTGAACTAGGCAAGTCAGTTAAGAACAAATGCTTATTTACAATGGCAGCCTACCTACAGAGTCAGCCATAGTAGTACGGCTCCCCTGGAGCAAATTAGGGTTAAGTGCCTTGCTCAAGGACACAGACAGATTTTTTTTCACCTTGTCGGTTTGGGTATTCGAACCAGCAACCTTTCGGTTACTGGCCCAACTCTCTAACCGCTAGGTTACCTGCCACCCGTACCTGCCGTACTACAGTATAATGAGGTGCAGTTTCAATAGATGATCCTCGGCTGTAATTGAATACTGTAAAATAGGCACCTAGTGGTCCCCCATGATTAAATAGAGTCACTGTTTAGTTAGAAAAGCCCTCTGTAATCTCTCCACATTCTCATTGGTTGCAGAATCATTCCAACCCCAGGCTTCTACCCAGTCCATGCCTTCACTCCAGTTTCCTCCAATCTACAGGCTACCGAGACCACACCAATCACATCTGAATGCTGGGCCCACTCCTACTATACACAGGGGAGCCCTGTTCAGCTCTCAGGTTATTATGGTCACAACTATGGATATGGCCTCAAGCATAGCTTTGGGCCAAGTCACGGACATAGTCACAAACACAGCTCCGTCCATGGACACAGTCATGGGCACACATATGCCTCTCAAACCAGCAGTCACTGGGCTCCAGTGGCTCAACATCTACATTCTCAACATTCCCACCTCAGTCTACTGTCTGGGTCTGTCAGTGCCCCCCAGAGTTTCACAGCTAACATGCCAGAGTCACTGCCATGTTCTGTGATGGTTTACCCAGGGGCACCTGTGTCTTCACTGACAGCTCTGTCATTCAATGCGTTTGCTATCTCATTTTATACTTTGAGATGTAATATGCTTAGACATGGGGTTTGAGGCAGTACTTAAAAAAGGTCCACGGTTTCTTCACTGATGCTTTGAAGACACAAGCAGGCTCTGAATGGTCAAGGTCAAATCAATGCAAGAAGGCGTTGATTGTCAGTTGATTGTAAGACCACTCCTTTTGGCTTGTACTCAATATTATTGTAAATTCAGGAGCAGGGAGCAGTGGCTGAGGTTATTAAGAGTGTAGGCTACAAGGGCAGATTATGATGTCATCTTTAGAAAATTAGGTAGTTGTGCACAGTAAAGAGAAGACATAAATGACAACCAAGACTAAGTATAGCAGATCAATTATTATTATTTCTTTACAAATGCATGCTTTCAAGTTGTACAGTTTATATACAAATAGCTATTTTGCATATACAACTGGATCAAGTGGTGAGAGTCATGTAACAGGTCATGATGGAACATGTTATTCCATATCAGTAATGCAAGAGAAAAAGTTAAAAGGCACACAATTCTTAAATAAACATGAACCCTGCTATATCACTACAATAGTTTGTATCACCATACCCACCGATTTGTTTTTCAACATACTTTCGTCTTGAACGTTATATATTATCAATGCACATTTACAGTGGCAACACGCCGCGCTCTACAGTGGCAGCACGCCGCGCTCTGTAATAATACGATGTTTGTTATTTTAACTACAGCTGGTTTGGTCAGAAGGTCTACAACAAATGGCTTTTTTGGACAGGTGAAATCCCCAAAATATCATTAAGAAAACGTCATATTATCAACCATACCCACCGATTTATTTTCCAAAATAAAATATACAATTTCTAAATGTTAGACAGCACAAGCAACAATTGATCAAAACCGTAAATATGAATTTTTATGGTGGATCTGTTTTAATAAATAAATCACAGAGAATTTCGTTAGATCATAGTTTTTTTAATGTGCGCCAATGACAGAATTCTAATTGGGGTGGGCGTGGCCTTCTGAATTCTATTGCGTTCCAATTTGTATCAATATTCCATACTTTTATTTTTTATCAACATTACATACTTTATGATTTTAAATATCATGCAATTAAAAATGTATTGTGCACAATTACTCAGCGATCTATTTCTATATCTGGCATGTACGTACTAAATTGATTGATCGAACGTGAATGCGCACGTTTCCACCTTACGTCTTCTTCGCTCCTTCATTACACTCGTCCACAGACAGCACCCCCAAAGAACAGCGTCCCCTGCAGTGTCTACAAGCAGTCGCATTTGATCGTTAAAATAAGTATATCAAACTTTAGAGTTAGATGTTTGGGCATGTGAAAAAAATGAAAATGAACAACACATTCATGGAATATTTTATTTATTGAAATATATTATATTTATCCCAACAATCTGAACGTTCTTTTGGGGAGGGGAATTTTTATCTATTTTTCTACCCTCCAAAATGTGTAATATCCAATTCCCCTTTGACTTTGTCGGCATCTCCACAGCAAGTGTGGCACAGATTTATTGGGCCAGGAGGTATTATCTGAAAAAGTGCCAAATAGAGCATATTGATCAAAAATAGCTAGAATTTCCCAAAAACACCAGACCTGTGTTCAAATTGAAGATCAGGACTCATGGGTTGTGTAGGTCTCAGTCCCAGAGCTCTGTCGTGTGTACTTCTTGTGGTATAAGCCAAAAACTGGGGCCATTTCGTGCAATATCTGAAAAAGTGCCATATATGAAATAATGATAAAAATAATAGGTACAATAAATCTTCTATGCAGCACACAGACTTGTGGAGCGGCTCATTTGAAATGGTTCCCCCCCTAGATTGTAAGAGCAAAGGAATGATAACACTGAGGGACTCCCAGCTGAACCTGCCCTCATTTAACCTCTCATCAGAAATCCTGAAATAGTGAAATGCTGAGAAAATCTACCCATGTGTAGACATTGTAGGTTTCACTTCAATTCTCACTTTCCTTTCCAATACTAAAAATATGGGTTTTGTAATTGAACAATACATCACAAACACTTGTGGATGGTCTTATTTAAAAGCTTTTCACCCATAGATTGTCCTCAAAGGGAATTGTGTTGCTATGATAATCCCAGACAGTTTTGTGCCCCATGGGATGTGAAATTCTGCCTGAGAACTCCAACTGCCAAGCGCCATAACACATCAAAGTAGTATGCCCTCTCAGAATTCAATCATACATACTACAGACATGTGTGTGGTCACATTGTAAAGCTACATATAACCTGAGTATTCTCCAAGTGGAATGGAGGCTCTATGTCATTCAGAACTCCCAGGAGAGGACAGATTTATTGGGCCAGGAGGTATTATCTGAAAAAGAGCCAAATAGAGCATATTAATCAAAAATAGCTAGAATTTCCCCAAAACACCAGACCTGTGTTCAAATTGAAGATCAGGACTCTTGGGTTGTGTAGGTCTCAGTCCCAGAGCTCTGTCGTGTGTACTTCTTGTGGTATAAGCCAAAAACTGTGGCCATTTCGTGCAATATCTGAAAAAGTGCCATATATGAAATAATGATGAAAAGAATAGGTACAATAAATCTTCTATGCAGCACACAGACTTGTGGAGCGGCTCATTTGAAATGGTTCCCCCCCTAGATTGTAAGAGGAAAGGAATGATAACACTGAGGGACTCCCAGCTGAACTT
Source organism: Thymallus thymallus (assembly GCA_023634145.1). Lineage (NCBI taxonomy): Eukaryota > Metazoa > Chordata > Actinopteri > Salmoniformes > Salmonidae > Thymallus > Thymallus thymallus. The sequence goes on from JAKYLM010000243.1 coordinate 24,053, forward strand.
GCCCTCATTTAACCTCTCATCAGAAATCCTGAAATAGTGAAATGCTGAGAAAATCTACCCATGTGTAGACATTGTAGGTTTCACTTCAATTCTCACTTTCCTTTCCAATACTAAAAATATGGGTTTTGTAATTGAACAATACATCACAAAACCTTGTGGATGGTCTTATTTAAAAGCTTTTCACCCATAGATTGTCCTCAAAAGAAATTGTGTTGCTATGATAATCCCAGACAGTTTTGTGCCCCGTGGGATGTGAAATTCTGCCTGAGAACTCCCAACTGCCAAGCGCCATAACACATCAAAGTAGTATGCCCTCTCAGAATTCAATCATACATACTACAGACATGTGTGTGGTCTCATTGTAAAGCTACATATAACCTGAGTATTCTCCAAGTGGAATGGAGGCTCTATGTCATTAAGAACTCCCAGGAGAGCAATGGATTAACATTTAAAACAAAATACACACCGCAGTTTCATCAAGTCTTTAGTTTAGCCTGTGCCTAGAGCTAACGTTCATACTTACCGGTTCCCACATGGACGCCATCGAATAAAGCCCTGAAAAATAGTATTTTTTTGTTTAATGAATTCGTCTTTACATCAGACCTGTGGGCTTTAATCAACGGTGTGCTAAACTTTTCCTTATGTTAAAATTATATATCTACAATCTACTTACTCAATAGTTCATATACTGGGTATAATTTGAGGACGGCATATAAAGTATAAAATCATGAAATGATTATGATACATCCATGCATTAATATAAATTATCTACTAAAAAGGGATTTTACATAATAATGTATACTCGACTGGTGTCATTCGTCAGTGTCATGAATAGAAGTTTTCCAAAGTTGCTGCTTAGATTCCCAATAGCTGACAAACAAGACTAAATATTACAGCACCACAAAGTTGAGATGCAACACCATCAACGAAATGTTATGTTTTTATAACTGCGTTACTGCTATTGTACTACTTTGTCAAAGTGCAGTTAACCATAGACCAATAAGTCTTAATGTCTTGTGAGGCTTGCTCAGTTTGTAAAGCATGTTGCTTGCAACATCAGAGTTCTGGGTGTGATACCCACAGAGGATATGTATAAAAACAATGTTTAAATCATCTAAAATATTATGTATAAATCATCTAAAAACAATGTATAAATCGTTGAGCACTCTCAACTCTAAGTCACTCTTGATCAGAGCTTCTGTTACATTTGTAATATGTAAATTACTAATGTGTACAGAAGGTTGCAACCGATCCCAGCCTTCACAGTGTTTGTGTATTTACAGTACCTGTGATCATACATATAAATAGATGAAGTATGTCTACTACTCTACCATTCTAATGAGAACTGACCCCAGGATATGGGTACTGTATGACTCTTTGGGTGAGAACTCACCTGCACTTAAGCTACACCTCCGCATCATGTTAATTAAACAACTTTCTTAAATATATCTGGCTTATAGTCTAGTAGCATGACTGAATATTGTAATATCACCAACTTTGTTGAGCAACCCGTATTATCATTTTAGCATAGACGTGATATTAGTAAAAACAAGAAATAATATCACTAACCCCATGCAATGAGCTGAAACAGGACACCTACGATTCTCCACATGGCAGTTTCTTGCCAGTGTCTATTTGTGTTCTTGTTCTACCATACCATCCCATGGACCATCATGTCTTCAGTCAAATCTATTAATACCAGCAACATGGACAAATATTGGAAAAGGAGAATGCATTTGTCTGATCATTATATGATTCCAGTGTCATCTACACAGACATAACCTGTATTCTGTGTTCTGACAATGTGCTGGTACGTCAACAGTGGAGTATGGTAAGCTGTAGGATCTGACAACCAAATACATGCTAAAATACTGTTGGAATTGTTAAACATTTACTCACACTTCAGGATTGACCCAAAAACCTCCTTCAACTTTCCAACAAGATCTTCATGGAGATTGAGGTCCATGCTGCTGAAGACATCTGCTATAACTTTGGATTTTCTTTTCCCCCCCAAAAGCAGTATGGGGTAGTACCCAACAGCTTCAAGGCGGTCTAGCTAAAATGTGAGCAAGTTTTGTGTAAATTACATTATTTACATACATACAATGTAGAGAAGAACTGTACAGTTATCTTAATTCAAAGAGTCACACATTGAATGAACACTAAATGAAATTGCATTCTTATTAGTCTGCTACTCTTACCAATTTGAAGCTTGAGTCAAGCACATGTGTTTGGTTGCAGTTCTTTTTAATTCGTGTTTTATATTCTGCCTTCTGAGATGCAAACTTGGATCTAGAATCCATACGTTTTTGCTTATATGGCTGCTGTGCTTTGCATTGCGGGCACTTTTTGCAAGCAACAAATATGAATTGCTGGCACGCAACACATTGGCGTTTATTTTTGCCTCCTGGCATTATGTAGCAACCTAGAGAAATACAATTAACATGTTAATCATGCAAGACGATGTAACAAAATGCCCAGACCTGCTGAACATAACCAAACATAAAATGTATTAAAACATGCTGCCTAAATGTTGAACTATTTGTACTTACTTGTTAATTTGTTCGGTTTAATTCGTTTAGCTAGCCGAGCGATCGTCTGCAGTATTAATGGAGGACTCTTTTAGCCCTCACCTCCAGGCATCAACACCTACTCTCCATGCCGGTCAACAGCACTCTCTCTGGCCCTTAGAGTGAGGCCTACTCCCTCACCTCCAGGCATCAACACCTACTCTCCATGCCCGGTCAACAGCACTCTTTCTCGGCATCACCCATAGCAGTGTCCCGGCCGGGGCTCAGGCACCTCCATAACCTTGCCCACCAGTCGAATCGGGGCACCCACTCTTAAGCACCCCTCCTCGGGCATTATTCGTCTATAGTCCCGCTGTTACGAACCACGTGCACCTGGTAACCCAAAACGGACTCTGTGCTACGTTCAGGTGGTTGTCCTACAACGGGTAAATATGACATCTGATTGATTGGTTGGTGGGTTGCTTCATTCATTCAATCATTGAGTTCATTCATTCATATTTTTTTAAACAAAAGTTTTCATCAGTGGAATATGAGGGAGTGTGAGACCAAAACACACATGGGCTTGTGTCGGGGCTCCCTCTTGTGGGAATATACAGTATGGTTGTAACTCTACAGGATACGTCAAGAACACGGTAGAAATACTTTTAATTTACTAAGTGTACAAAACATTAACAACACCTTCCTAATATTGAGTTGCACCCCCTTTTCTGTCAGGACAGCCGCAACTTATCGGTTATCGAGTCTACAAGATGTCGAAAGCGTTCCACAGGGATGCAGATCTTGACTCCAATGCTTCCCACAGTTGTGTCCACAGGGATGCTGGCCAATCTTGACTCCAATGCTTCCCACAGTTGTGTCAAGTTGGCTGGATGTCCTTTGGGTGGTGGATCATTCTTGATCCACACGGGAAACTGTAGAGCGTGAAAAACCCAGAAGCGTTGCTGTTCTTGACACAAACTGGTGCACCTGGCACCTACTACCATATCCCGTTCAAAGACACTTAATTATTTTGTTTCTCCCATTCACCCTCTAAATGGCACACATACTCAATCCATGTCTCAATTGTCCCATGGCTAAAAAATATATATTTTTTACCTGGATTTAACAAGTGAAATCAGTAATGGATCATAGCTTTCACCTGGATTCACCTGGTCAGTCTATGTCATGGAAAGAGCAGGTGTTCTTAATGTTTCCAGCACCATTGTACTTCAGGGCTTTGATTGACACATCATGCTTGAGATGGGGGATCAATAAATGCAGAGGCAGAGGTGCCTGTCGAATGTATGACTCTGATATGTATGATAAATCCCCCACATTCATCGCTAGAGATCGAACTTCAGACTCCCCCCAAAACCACTGAAGCCCTCAACACCCTGAAAGAGATTAAGGTGCACACCCCTAAAAAGAGAGAAAGAGAGGAAGAGCCGGAAGAGGATAACTCCCTCCAAACAAACAAAGACACAGAGGAGAAGGAACTATCCAATACCCTGGAAGAGAGAACGATTGACCTCAGTCAAACTCACAGCCAGAAAGAGGAGGTGGAAGAGGCGTTAGATAGAGGAGAGGTGGAGGTTAACCCAGATGTCATCCCCCCTTACTCCTGTGAGCAAGGAAGGAGAGGGGAAGCCTTCTGATCAGGCCAACGGGCAGGTGGACGGAGAGGTCATAGTGGTAGTGATTCACATCCAGAGAGAGACATCCAACCCACACAACCTCTTGGCTGAGGTAGAGGCAGAGGGCCTTCTGGGTTAGCCAGTCAGCCTGCCTGCTCTGATCCTCACCTCAATTGTATTTAAAAATAATTTTCATTAATGGCTTAAAAAGTGCCATTTCTTTCAAATTATATTTTTCCAGTGTCTGCCATCCTCAAGAACCAGGGTGAGTCTGGGTCACCCTTTTACTGGGCAAACACATCTTTTAACCTTTTTAATAGTGAGCAAGAGTTGAGCCTTATCCTTTTCTATGATGATTTAAGTTGGTAGAGCGCACTCCACGTTTTTGTCAAAAAATATACATAAAATGTAAAGAGTAACTTATTAAAAGCATTAAAATTGGGATTGGGATGTTTCCCACTTATTTACACAACCTACGCCACTAAGTTTTTAGAAATGTTCTGAAATTAATTAAAAAGTAAACAGAAGAAAAGCAGAATCAAAGGGAACTATAATGCAAATCATTTAATGGTCTATGTTTCAAACCCATTTCTGAAGGTCTTATGAATGATTAATATTGTTCCTCCTCTTCCTTGTGGCAGGCGCAGCAGCACACTGCCCTCCAAAGCCTGCAAATAAATTGCCGGACTGCCCCTTTCCTTGCCCTGCATGGAACATCCAGGGTCACATCCTTGGTGACGTCCTGAGTGACCACAGCAACATCCTCTGGAAAAGGAAAAAAAGAGGGACAGAGGGTAAATAAATGCAAACCGTAGGTTCTAAACACTGGCCAGTTGAAAGGCTCTACTAAGAAGTCATGACAAACGGCACCTGTCAGAGTGCTTTCTATAAGTCTTACTCACCTGCTTGGATGTCAGCAGGCAGAGTGGCAGAGACAGCCACCAAGAGAATCTTTTCTTCATGTGTTACGTCCACAACCGCCAAGAGAGAAGAAGCCAGGTCTGCCTCTCTGTTTTGGGTGATGTCCACAACCTCCAGGTGAGAAGAAGCCGGATCTGCAACTGTGTTAGGGGTGATGTACACAACCTCCAGGTAGGAAGAAGCTGGGTCTGCCTCTGTGTTAGGGGTGATGTCCACAGCCTCTAGGTGAGAAGAAGCCGGGTCTGCATATTTGTTAATGGTGATGTCCACAACATCCAGATGGGAAGAAGCCAGGTTTGCCTCTGTGTTAGGGGTGATGTCCACAACCTCTAGGTTAGAAGAAGCGTGGTCTTCCTCTTTGTTAGGGGTGATGTCCACAACCTCTAGGTTAGAAGAAGCGTGGTCTTCCTCTTTGTTAGGGGTGATGTCCACAACCTCTAGGTGAGAAGAAGTCGGGTCTGCATATTTGTTAATGGTGATGTCCACAACCTCCAGGTGAGAAGAAGCCGGATCTGCAACTGTGTTAGGGGTGATGTCCACAACCTCAAGGTGGGAAGAGACCAGATCTGCTTCTGTGTTAGTGGGGATGTCCACAACCTCCAAGTGGGAAGAGACGGGTTCTGCCTCTGTGTTAGGGGTGATGTCCACAACCTCAAGGTAGGAAAAAGCCGGGTCTGCCTCTGTGTTTGGGTTGATGTCCACAACCTCTAGGTTAGAAGAAGCGTGGTCTACCTCTTTGTTAGGGGTGATGTCCACAACCTCCAGGTGGGAAGAAACAGGGTCTGCCTCTGTGTTAGGGGTGATTACCACGAACTCTAGGTGGGAAGAAGCCAGGTCTGCCTCCGTATTATGGGTGATGTCCACAACCTCTTGGTGAGAAGAAGCCGGGTCTGCATATTTGTTAGGGGTGATGTCCACAACCTCCAGGTGGGAAGAAGACGGGGTTACCTCTGTGTTAGGGGTGATGTCCACAACCTCTAGGTTAGAAGAAGCGTGGTCTGCCTCTTTGTTAGGGGTGATGTCCACAACCTCCAGGTGGGAAGAAACAGGGTCTGCCTCTGTGTTAGGGGTGATGTCCACAACCTCCAGGTGGGAAGAAGACGGGTCTACCTCTTTGTTAGGGGTGATGTCCAAAACCTCTAGGTTAGAACAAGTGTGGTCTGCCTCTTTGTTAGGGGTGATGTCCACAACCTCTAGGTGGGAAGAAGCCTGGTCTACCTCTGTGTTAAGGGTTATGTACATAACCTCCAAGGGGCAAGAAGCCGGGTCTGCCTCTCTGATATGGATGATGTCCACAACCTCCAGGTGGGAAGAAGCCGGGTCTGCCTCTGTGTTAGGGGTGACAATAAAAATCCAGATAGACTCTACTACTACATGGCACCAAGATGTCATGACAAAAGGCATCTGTCAGAGTGCACTCTTATCTTTATCAGTGCTACTCACCTGATTGGATGTCAGCTGGTAGTGGGCCGGAGACAGCCACCACGAGGACAGGGGGGACTGGCAGGGTGTCTGCAGGGTGATGGAAGTAGGTCTGCACCTCGTCCGCCACAAATTCACAGACAGAGCTCATAAACAAAGCGGTCTTTATGTCTTCCAGGGAGAAGGACTGGCGGATTCTCCCAAGGATTGACCGCACAGAGGCAACAGCATCAGCTCGGGAGAAAGGGGTGTGAGGGGAAGAGGCCTTCAACATGGGGGAGAGCTTCTCCCCTACGGCCGCCGCCATTCCCACGGCCATTCCACTTAAGAGGATGAGGTGCTCTGCACGGCCTTCCTCTGGCTGAAGCCACAGGGCCAGGAGGAGCCTGGGCACCAGCTCCACCACCACCTGGGATGGGCTGAGCAGGTTGCTATGTGGCTCGCCCAGAATGCTCCTCACAGCTATCTCCACAATGCTGGTGACCTTAGGGTCGCTGACATCAACAAAAAGGAGAAGAAAAAGCTCAACAATGTGCAATGTTCACACAGAGAACACTGCTCTAGTCTTTTTCTGCATAGCTCCAGATGTGGAGATTTATGGAGCAAGCCGTATGCGGGGCGATACATGGAACTCACATATCAGCGCCAGCTGGAGAGGTGTGGTCCATGGAGCGGCGGAGCTGGCAGACAGCCTCGTGCTCCATTTCCATCATTTTCAGGCAGGTGTTTACTTCCCAGGCCTGACGTAGGAAACAGGAATTCCCATTAGTGTAACAATAGATCTATTCTGCTGTACTAACTATTTGTTGAAAGCCTAGAAAAGAGCACACTGACTCATAGTCTAATTCTCTAACTCTTATTCTCTTACCAGACGAGCAAGTTCGTTCCCCTCCTCCAGGGTTGCCTTCCACACCCTTCAAATAGAACACATAGCAAATCAACTTTCCTGGCTTCCCATTTTTCTGTTGTTTATTTTACCCACACCTCCTGGAGTGCTGCTGGTGGCAGAGAATGTCAATGATGGTGAGATCTGACGTGGTACTCACCTCTCCCTGAGGGATTTTTTGCCCTGAGACACCAGCCAGCCGCTCACGTGCTCCATGGTGATATGGGGAGAGACCTGGCCTCGACTCTGGAGCAGCAGATAGTGGACCATGAACTTCTTCTGCAAGATGAGGTAAGGTGTGATAAGGTGCCAATAAAGACCATATAATGTGATTTCCGAAGGGCCTCTTGCAACATTTCACAAATGCTCTTGCCTAACAATTTGCAAGTGATAATAAGAACCCTTCTGACCATCTTCTCTAAACTGTCTTGAAATAAAACTTATTTTGGGATGAAGTCTATCTCTTTTTTTCTCTTCCTGTTTTCGTGGGATACATCTTACCTGTTTATTGTAATATGTTTCCTCCCAGCATACTTGCAGAGTCTGAAAATAAAGTCTGCTTCTACAGAATTCCTTTGAAGAGAACGAAAATAATGATGCTTTATTGGGCACATTATGCACAGGCATTTACAGTATGCAGGTAGCGTTGGGCCAGTAACCTAAAGGTTGCTGGTTCGAATTCCAGAGCTGACAATGTGAAAACCTGACAATGTGTCCTTGAGTAAGGCACTTTACCCTCATTTGCTCCAGGGGCGCCATACTACTTTAGCTGTCCCCTTAGGTAGGCCGTCATTGTAAATAAGAATTAGTACTTAACTGACTTGCCTAGATAAATAAAGTTAAAAAATATGTATAATTACAATATCTCCTAAGATTACCTTTGTAGGAGCATAAGTGAACTCTGAAATGCTCCCACCAATATCCATGGTCAGATGGGGACGAAATGCAGCACTATAGACGGGATGCTCTAGAGATGAACAGTAATGACTTAAAGTCACGAATGATCAATGTCTGTGGAGTCGTCTAATATGCTGCACTGAAGAATGAGTTGTAGGCAATATTTGGTTGGCGCAAAATACATGTTTACATTCTATTGCCATGGAGAAATGGAATTTGTAGAACCTGTAGGAATGCGTTTGATTCTAGGTCTTTATTTCGTGAAAGAAGAAGCTATTTATTGTGTCATAATTGTGTCGTTCGCGGTTATCCAGGTGTTTGTCGCATATACTTACTAATCTAACCTTGGCTTACAATTTAAATTAAATGTGTACTGTATATATACCTATACAAATGTATTGACCACATCCATTTAATGCAATTATTGTAAATTGAAAATGTGGTTGTTGTGTTATTCTGTTGTGCGTGTCAGGTGTCCTCCTAATCACGTTATTCCAATATTTCGGAGCTCTGATTTGAGGCAGAATACACTTTTGAAAAGCCAACCGGTTAAAAATAACGATAAGTGTGGGCGCGTGGAGGGGGAGGAGTCTTCGAGCGTTAACCACGCCCAGGGCCCTAGGAAGTCATTATCCGTCTGAGAGCGGCAGTATGGAAAAGTATTTTTTTTTTTAAAGTCTGGAGTGCAAAAAGACATTGCATAGTATGGGTGAATGGCTGAATATATACACAATACATTGTTACAGAGTGTTAGGTGAATTTTTAAAAATAAAAATATTGCAAGTTGATATAGATAAATAAGGAGTATTTGCATGGTTAACTATACTGTACAGGTCGATGGCAGAGAAATACTTCAATAGCTAAAAGTGCGTATGATATAAGTGAGGGTAATAATAGTTGACTTAATATACAGTCTGGTTAAATTAACAGGTGTGACAAAGTGAAAATGTAGAGTTTCCATCAACCTCGCGGGCAATGTAGAAATCAAAGAACGCTGGCAGTTCGCCGTATTGTAATGGGTGAAACCATTCACCTTAGAAAAAGGGGTGATATAAATAAAGTTTCCTTTCATTATGTGTTACTGAATTCATAAGAATATGTGCTGCCATTGTAGTAAGGTTGGTAATACGAGAGGATGTCGGACTTACCTTTTTTGTACTATTTTCTTTGAAAGAACAACTAGCGGGGTTTGAGTGCTTCTCCCCTCTTTGGGAAGTTGGTCTGCCTGCTCCTCAGTCCGAGATATTCTGAGAGCAGGTTCGTGTCTCCTTCCTTTGTATATAAAAAACTGTTTAAAACTGTAACACAATAGTGTTTTTGGAAAACTGGTTCATATATCTTAAAGTCAATAGCGAATGTGAATATGTATATATTTATTTAGCCGTTAACGTATTGAAGACCTATTTCAGCAAGTTAACCAAGTTTTTGCTGGCTTAGCTAGCCATGTTGATGACGAGCTAACTAGCAACGTTGGTCACCGCACTACAATGTCACGCTAGCTATTGCTAGCAGGTGATTTATTGAAATATTAAGTGAATGTTTATTTTCTTACTACCTTAAAAGGTTTATATAAAAAGGGTTGTACTTGTGCTCTGTATTTATGGATAAATATCAATTCACATTGAGGGTATGTATTACTGCTGTTGCTCCTATCTAAAATATATCTTGTGTCCTACCTAACTAGTGAAGGTGTGTCTGTGACCGTCCTGTCAATGCCTGTCATCACTGTTTGATATCTTTTACTGCAGATAAAAACCAAGTCAACCTGAAGTGTGGTTGTCCGTGTGCCTTTCTTCTGGGGGGCTATGTGAAGTTGGTTACACTGCTTCAATTCAGAGCTCCGAAATATTGGAATAACGTGATTGGGAGGACACCTGACAGAATAACACAACAACCACATTTTCAATTTACAATAATTGCATTAAATGGATGTGGTCAATACATTTGTATAGGTATATATACAGTACACATTTAATTTAAATTGTAAGCCAAGGTTTAATAAGTAGGTCAATGCAACAAGCACCTGGATAACAGCGAACGACACAATTATGACACAATAAATAGCTTCATCTTTCAAGCTCTTTTCTAGGCTTTCAACAACTAGTTGGTACAGCAGAATAGATCTATTGTGAAATTACACTAATGGGACTTCCTGTTTCCTACGGCAGGCCTGGGAAGTAAACACCTGCCTTAAAATGATGGACATAGAGCACGAGGCTGTCTGCCAGCTCCGCCGCTCCATGGACCCCACCTCTCTAGCTGGCGCTGATATGTAAGTTCCATGTACTGCCCCACATACGGCTTGCAACCATTCATCTCCACATCTGGAGCTATGCAGAAAAAGGCTAGAGCAGTGTTCTCTGTGTGAACATTGCACATCGTTGAGCTTTTCTTCTCCTTTTTGTTTATTTCAGTGACCCTAAGGTCACCAGCATCGTGGAGAGAGCTGTGAGTAGCATTCTGGGCGAGCTGTCCAATGAGCCACGAAGCAACCTGCTCACCCCATCCCAGGTGGTGGTGGAGCTGGTGCCCAGTCTCCTCCTGGCCCTGTGGCTTCAGCCAGAAGAAGGCCATTCAGAGCACCCTATCCTCTTAAGCGGAATGGCCGTGGGCATGGTGGCGGCCGTAGGGGAGAAGCTCAGCATGTTGAAGGCCTTTTCCCCTCACACCCATTTCTCCCGAGCTGATACTTTTGCCTCTGTACGGTCAATCCTTGGGAGAATCCGCCAGTCCTTCTACCTGGATGACATCAATAGCCCTTTTTTTACGAGGTGCAGACCTACTTCCAGCCCCCTGCAGACACCCTACCAGTCCCTCCTGTCCTCGTGGTGGCTGTCTCCGCCACACTACCAGCTGACATCCAAGCAGGTGAGTTGCACTGATAGAGAGCACTCTGACAGATGCCTGTTGTCATGACATCTTGGTGCCATGTAGTAGAAGAGTCTATCTGGATTTTAATTGTCACCCCTAACACAGAGGCAGACCTGGCTTCTTCCCACCTGGAGGTTATGGACATCACCCTTAAAACTGAGGCAGACCCTGCTTCTTCCCTCTTGGAGGTTTTGGACATCACCCCTAAGACAGAGGCAGACCCATCTTCTTTCCACCTGGAGGTTGTGGACATCACCCCTAACACAGAGGCAGACCCGGCTTCCTCTCACCTGGAGGTTGTGGACATCACCCCTAACACAGAGGCAGACCCGGCTTCTTCCCACTTGGAGGTTGTGGACATCACCCCTAACACAGAGGCAGACCCGGCTTCTTCTCACCTGGAGGTTGTGGACATCACCCATAACACAGAGGGAGACCCGGCTTCTTCCTACCTGGAGGTTGTGGACATCACCCCTAACACAGAGGCAGAACCCTTGTCTTCCCAACTGGAGGTTGTGTTTGTCTCCCCTAACACAGAGGCAGAACCCGTCTCTTCCCACTTGGAGGTTGTGGACATCCCCACTAACACAGAAGCAGAACACGTCTCTTCCTACTTGGAGGTTGTGGACATCACCCCTAACACAGAGGCAAACCCGGTTTCTTCCCATCTAGAGGTTGTGGACATCACCCCTAACAGAGAGGCAGACCAGGCTTCTTTCTTAAAGTGGCCAGTGATTTCTAGTCTATATCTATAGGCAGCAGCATTTAATGTGCAGAACAGCAGAATAAAAAATACCCACTGATAACATGTAATGTAATGTCAGTACAATAATTGTTCACTTGCTGCAACAAGTTTAAGAACCCCTGTCCCTTGATGTAATTAATTAAGAGAAAAATATGTCTGACACAAATAATTGCAATTTCAAAAGCTTTATTGGAAATACATGTTTCAAACAGCACAAGACAAGTACAGATGAGTGTAGCTACATCAGATAAATTCTAATTTAGTTTAAATATGATTGAGTCCTCCAGTTCCAGTCCACATGCTTGTGCCGCTTCAGTGCACAATGTTCATGAGCTTGCATACATCACAGTGTTTCAAGCTTTTGCATTCTGCATCTCTCTGCTGTCTTTCATCTGAAGCCATATCCTCCAGGGAGACCAGATATTGCACAGGGCCAGTAAGGGGCCCTCTTCTCTTCCCTTTGGCCAAAGGATAACTAAGACGCCAATACCAGTGACACTGCCCTGCGGCCGGTGGTGTCCTTTGGATAAGACCGTGGAGACAGAGGTCTTATCTCTCTGTGGTTACTAAACATGTCATGGCACTTATGGCATGAGTAGGGGTGTTGACCCTGCTTCTCCTGGCTATATTTCCAAGCCTAAGCATGGGAAAAATCTTCTACACACTATGTAAATCCAACACATTATCATACGTAGGCTGTATGGGGACTCATATCATAATGAATGGTGCATGTCTCAAAATATAAGAATGAGACCAATGTATGTATTTTGCTAATCATAGTTCCTTACTCTGAAATTACTTTTGTGTGCGTGTTGGAGGAGAAACCAATAATTAACAACTGTGTGTGTGTGTTTATGTGTGTGTGTGTGTGTGTGTTTATGTGTGTGTGTGTGTGTGTGTGTGTGTGTGTGTTTGTGTGTGTGTGTGTGTGTGTGTGTGTGTGTGTTTTTGTGTGGACGTGTAGTAAACCAACGAAAATCTGACCAACTAGGGTCAAATGCTATTTCAAGGGAGTTTAGGGTTGAGGTTAGAATTAGGTTTATGGTTAGGGTTAGGAGCTAGGGTTAGGTTAGCTTTTTAGGTTAATGTTAGGGTTAGGTTTAGGGGTTAGGGAAAATAGGCTTTTGAATGTGACTGAATTATATGTCCCCGCAAGGTTAGCTCCGCAAGATTGTCTGTGTGTGTGTTTGTGTGTGTGTGTGTGTGTGTGTGTGGTAGTATTATTAATAGTTGGCCATTATTTATTTGAACATCTCAGTTTGGGCAGCAGCCACTGGAGAAACCTGTCAATCAAACACAACAGGAGAATAAATAGTAGTTTGCACTTACACATCAGATAGCTGCTCTTTCTCTGCTACCTCATTCTACAGTATTTCTCTAATTCTGTAGTCTACTATTCCATGGTTATGTTCCACTTCTCCCTCTTATTTCCTCACCTCTTCCTCAGACTCTTTTTTCCCTCTTTCTTGTCCTCCTCCTTACTTTCTTCAACATTCTGTTGCATCTTACTGGCCTTCTCTTGCTTCACAGGTTTTTTGGCCTTGCCCTTCTTTTTCTTATAGACCTTCCCTTCCTGAATATTTTGGACAAGGAGATAAAGTAATGTAAGCTTATGGGTTTTCTTTTCCCTTGAGCTACTATATCTAGAGCTATGCTATACTGTGGAAAGACATACAGACAATATTCCCTTTTTGTACTTCCTCTCACCTGTGCGGCCACTCCTGACATTTCCTGGAGCAGCTTCCTGCTGTTCTTGCTCAGGTTGGTGATGGGGGCCAGGCGAGGGCTGCGGCGGTATGGGAAGTTCTCTGTAGCGGGCGGAGCGATAATGACAGGGCTGAAATGAGTCAGAGGCCTTAGGACATTCTCTGGGGAGGGAGGGGCCACAGCAGAGGACAGGGCCCATAGGGTTTCAGCCTGGGTCCGGGGTGCTGAGGTCACAAGAGGTGAGAGGCCAGTCTTGCCAGACACAGGACCGGAGACCTTCCATGGGCTCTGTTGGACCAGAAACAACAAGTCAAATATCAGGACAGTGCTATGTTCAACACAATCTGTAGATATACTTTATAACTACTCTATACACATTGCAGATACATGACTACACTTGATGAGTAGGAGTAACATACAAAGCTCTGGACGTTGTTCTTTTCTTCAGGCTTGAGGAGCCTGTTCTCGGCTATATTGGGCAGCATTTTTGCCATATCTCCAGTGCATTTCTTGAATGCCACTTTCAACCTCATTCAGCCAATTGTCCAGGTCTACTGCCTTAAGATCACCTTCGCTGCAGTTTCTTTTCGACACTTGGATCAGTGCCCTCACCTCCTCGCCCATCCTCCTTTTGACCTCCCTATCCACGTCTTCATCCCTCAGTCTCTCCTTCTTCATCCTCCCCATCCATCCTCTACAACATCCCTCATTCTTCTTCTGCCTCTCTTGGTTTATGTCGTGACCGTCATTGACCGTCTTCAGGCCTTCCACCAGGTTGAGCACTATGGAGGTCAGGTTTAAAAAAAAAAATCCTCCTCAGGCTCTCCTTGTTGGTGTTGGTCCACTGTGTCTTCTTGTCCAACTGCTCCCTGCAGTTCCGGACAGTGGGGACCACCTCCATGTGGCGTCACGCCTTGTTCAGGGCACTCTCAGAGGCAGGGAGGGGATGTTGGGCTTGGCCACAATAAACGGGGTCAAACCATTGAGATGTGACACACACACACACACACACAAATGTAAGAGACGCCTACCAGTTGATGGTCCTTCAGTGGTCCTTGTGGTTCCTTTGGAGGCTCTGGACTGTCCTCAGTAGAGGAATCATTGCCATCATCACGCTGTGTGTCAGAGAGCTAGCTGGTCATAGTCCATTCTCCACATTCAGTGAAAGAGTTACTCAAATACATGGTGCAGATTTTTTTATTTTCTTAGGTGTAGATCAGCTTTAACATTGCAGATAGATTGTGGGCTCTATCAATGTAATTGTCTGCATCATTTCGAATCCGCCATATATATATATATATATATATATGCATAACTTACCAGGAAGTCTGACTCATCAAAGGATTGGAGAGACAGATCGTCGTCCTGTACCATATCCCCCGCTTCAAGTTTTGTCACCTTTCCATCCTCCTCATCTTGAACTTTCAGGGGTAGTCTCCTCCTTTCATGACCCTCATCATCACACTGTGTATCAGAGTCAGCTAGTCAGAGACCATCCTCTTCACAGGGATGTCACTCAACAAAGACATGATTGGTAGGGTACAACTCTTTTACCTCAGATTCACAGTCAGTATAGGAGTATATGGTCATGTCATCATCAGAGTTGGATGACGAGATCACATCATCATAATTTTTCTCTATCAGCCGAGTCATCCTTCCAGACTGAGGAGACAGAGAAAGGCATGTACTCATGGCAGCCTTAGAAAACACTGGCATTGACTCTCAAGGAAATGTAGAATATGTAGGCAATCCAACATGGTTATACAAGTAGTGAGTAATAAATGGGTAATTGAAAATGCAAATGGCTTGAAATACAATACATGCAACTCCCATAACATTAGGCTGGGGATTATTTAGCATCTTGAATGGATGATTGTTAATTCAACCAAGCTAACCAAAATGGCCATATGAATCAACAGATTGATCTATCTGTTGTGTCTCTATGGGAACAGCAGAGATGTCTGACCTGGCTGAGAGGCTCTGAACTGATGTTCCATCCACCCCCAGATGTCTGGTCCTGCCCACAGCTCACAATGATTGGCTGATAATAGTAAAGAATGAATTAAGCACTGCTTTGCTCATTCTGACCTTGGAAATAACTTATTATTATTATTATTATTAATTGAAGTACTATTATGTGGTTGAATTTGAATGTGACTTACAGGCTTTTTGTGGATCTTAGGGGTCTGCACTGAAGTAGCCTGTCAAGACAGAATTCAATGTGGTTTGATAGGGAGGGATATCTACATTTGCTTTCATTGTGATAACTACAGTTTGTACATGCAGCATGCATAACTAATGTATATGTGTTATTGTTTTCAGATCGCATATGACTTACAGGCTTTGGCCTTCTGTGCACCTTGCCGCTTGGCCACAGCACGGAATCAGGGGAGTTCACCCTCACTTGATTCAACTGTTAACACATCACTCAATTTAAAAGGTGATAATATAACAAAAACAGGAGAAAACAAACAAATATTTTATATTTACCCTATAAGGGCGGCGCCTTAAAGCTCTTTTGATTCTCTCATCATTACGATCCATTTTGCTTTCTGAGGGAAACATTTCATCAATTGATTGACACAAAACACAAAACATATCCTGACACACACACAAAGATGGCATCCTATATATATTATACAGGTTGGGAAGGCTGTTTACCAAAAGGCCAAAGATTACCTGCAACAACCTGAGTTAAGAAAGCGATTCTACAGAATAAATCAAATCTGAACACAGTTTATGTAGCGAATTAATGCATGGTTACGTCATAAAACTTCGCAGCTTTATGACTGCGCATAATACGTCAAGAGAAAAAGGCTTATTTGGAACCGGACTGGTGTTCTCGTATTCTCACTGTTTGTAGCTTATTATTGTTTTACTTTGAGTAACATTAAGGGACCACAATGGAAGTCGTTGACTATATTGTGTTGTCCCTGGCACGGTTTATTGTATTAAACGAATTTTATTATTTTATTAAACTGTCAAATCAAATATATCTATCTCGCTTTCTATCTAACTAAAATGGGCTGTTGATGACTCTTTGATCATTACGTTTCAGGCACGAGCCAGCAAGTGGAAGTGTCTTTAAATGCAGCACTGCATTAAAGCCTTAGTGCACTTCATGATCTGCGCAACATTAACTTTGTGGTTGTGAATGTGATTAATCCAAATGCGGAAGTCCAGTACATTTGTTTTGGTTTAGCAAGCTAGCCACTTCAGTCTTTGCTAAAGTGTTGTGCAATATTGAGGTGTCGTAATTGACATGTTTGTATTGTGCTTGATTGTCCTCTAGTAGTTTGACAAACATGACCTGAGTATCAAAATGATCTCCCGAATATTTTTGAAAGATGTGGTTCACAGGTTCAATAATTTTACTCCTGAGTTCAGGCTAACGAGTGGCATTGTTGTTGTCATTATATTATAATTTGTTTTGTTTACTGTCACTACATATTTCGGTTTATCAGAGGATGTCTTCAGTCTTGGAACTACAGATGTTGGCAATGGGCATGGTAAGTTAGCAAGGAGGGACTGAGTGAATCAACAATCGTATGCTCGGTAGGGACTGTTGTAACGTTAGCTAGCTTGCTACAACTTGTAGCTAACATTAATGACGTAAAATATGGGGTCAGTAGGTAGGGATAATCACATACTCCTTCCACCACAGAGTGACCCAGCTACTCCTCAGCATTGGGCTGGGGTTCTGTGGTGGGATTGAGAAGAGTGTGGGCACTGTTTGGTTCCTCATGTTTCAGCTGCTCTCTATCAGCACAGGGGTGTTGTACACCATCCTGGGGCTGGTACTGTTTGGTGCATTTGCTCAGAATCAAGTGAAGGGGTTATTTCCTGTATCCCTGTCCCTTATGGGTATGGCACAGCGCACTCCCATATGGTTTTTGGGGTCACTGTACCGCTGTTAGCTCATCATAACACTTTTGGTCCTTACTCTTCCTCTGCAACGTCATCATCGCAGGGCAGGATCTGTATCCTTATTCCAACCTCATTGTGGTTTAAAATAATTGTGATACACTCTGCAGTGTGTCACAGCTTTAAGTGTGCTTATTAGAGTAGTTAAGTGGTAATATGTTTGTGTTGTATATGATTGAAATGTGTATTGAGTCCTCATGCTGAATATTATGGGATGTTTGGTTAGGAAAATCTTGCATCACTGCGTCACACATTCTACTTATCTTGCTCAGGTGAAACAGACGGAAAGGGCTGGCTGTCAC
This sequence comes from Thymallus thymallus, assembly GCA_023634145.1. Lineage (NCBI taxonomy): Eukaryota > Metazoa > Chordata > Actinopteri > Salmoniformes > Salmonidae > Thymallus > Thymallus thymallus. Next base: position 41,872 of record JAKYLM010000243.1, read on the forward strand.
TTCTAGACATGTCTGATGCGAGGGCGTCAGTGCTGGACAAGAAGATGCCTTTCAGGCTTCTGAGTAATATTGGTGTCCTGTATGTCCCTGCATCAATAGAGGAGAGAAGGAAGACGGTCGACCCACCGTGAGTATTGAGAAAGCACTAGACGCATCATTTATCCTATAAGACGAGGTAATTAAATTAACATGATTGCTGGGTGCAAGCCAGAGCACAATGTACTTTAAACATTTTTGATTGAACTAGGCAAGTCAGTTAAGAACAAATGCTTATTTACAATGGCAGCCTACCTACAGAGTCAGCCATAGTAGTACGGCTCCCCTGGAGCAAATTAGGGTTAAGTGCCTTGCTCAAGGACACAGACAGATTTTTTTTCACCTTGTCGGTTTGGGTATTCGAACCAGCAACCTTTCGGTTACTGGCCCAACTCTCTAACCGCTAGGTTACCTGCCACCCGTGCCTGCCGTACTACAGTATAATGAGGTGCAGTTTCAATAGATGATCCTCGGCTGTAATTGAATACTGTAAAATAGGCACCTAGTGGTCCCCCATGATTAGATAGAGTCACTGTTTAGTTAGAAAAGCCCTCTGTAATCTCTCCACATTCTCATTGGTTGCAGAATCATTCCAACCCCAGGCTTCTACCCAGTCCATGCCTTCACTCCAGTTTCATCCAATCTACAGGCTACCGAGACCACACCAATCACATCTGAATGCTGGGCCCACTCCTACTATACACAGGGGAGCCCTGTTCAGCTCTCAGGTTATTATGGTCACAACTATGGATATGGCCTCAAGCATAGCTTTGGGCCAAGTCACGGACATAGTCACAAACACAGCTCCGTCCATGGACACAGTCATGGGCACACATATGCCTCTCAAACCAGCAGTCACTGGGCTCCAGTGGCTCAACATCTACATTCTCAACATTCCCACCTCAGTCTACTGTCTGGGTCTGTCAGTGCCCCCCAGAGATTCACAGCTAACATGCCAGAGTCACTGCCATGTTCTGTGATGGTTTACCCAGGGGCACCTGTGTCTTCACTGACAGCTCTGTCATTCAATGCGTTTGCTATCTCATTTTATACTTTGAGATGTAATATGCTTAGACATAGGGTTTGAGGCAGTACTTAAAAAAGGTCCACGGTTTCTTCACTGATGCTTTGAAGACACAAGCAGGCTCTGAATGGTCAAGGTCAAATCAATGCAAGAAGGCGTTGATTGTCAGTTGATTTTAAGACCACTCCTTTTGGCTTGTACTCAATATTATTGTAAATTCAGGAGCAGGGAGCAGTGGCTGAGGTTATTAAGAGTGTAGGCTACAAGGGCAGATTATGATGTAATCTTTAGAAAATTAGGTAGTTGTGCACAGTAAAGAGAAGACATAAATGACAACCAAGACTAAGTATAGCAGATCAATTATTATTATTTCTTTACAAATGCATGCTTTCAAGTTGTACAGTTTATATACAAATAGCTATTTTGCATATACAACTGGATCAAGTGGTGAGAGTCATGTAACAGGTCATGATGGAACATGTTATTCCATATCAGTAATGCAAGAGAAAAAGTTAAAAGGCACACAATTCTTAAATAAACATGAACCCTGCTATATCACTACAATAGTTTGTATCACCATACCCACCGATTTGTTTTTCAACATACTTTTGTCATGAACGTTATATATTATCAATGCACATTTACAGTGGCAACACGCCGCGCTCTATAGTGGCAGCACGCCGCGCTCTGTAATAATACGATGTTTGTTATTTTAACTACAGCTGGTTTGGTCAGAAGGTCTACAACAAATGGCTTTTTTGGACAGGTGAATTCCCCAAAAAATCATTAAGAAAACGTCATATTATCAACCATACCCACCGATTTATTTTCCAAAAGAAAAAATACAATTTCTAAATGTTAGACAGCACAAGCAACAATTGATCAAAACCGTAAATATGAATTTTTATGGTGGATCTGTTTTAATAAATAAATCATAGAGAATTTCGTTAGTTCATAGTTTTTATAATGTGCGCCAATGACAGATTTCTAATTGGGGTGGGCGTGGCCTTCTGAATTCTATTGCGTTCCAATTTGTGTCAATATTCCATACTTTATTATTTTTATCAACATTACATACTTTATGATTTTAAATATCATGCAATTAAAAATGTATTGTGCACAATTACTCAGCGATCTATTTCTATATCTGGCATGTACGTACTAAATCGATTGATCGAACGTGAATGCGCACGTTTCCACCTTACGTCTTCTTCGCTCATCCATTACACTCGTCCACAGACAGCACCCCCAAAGAACAAAGTCCCCTGCAGTGTCTACAAGTAGGCGCATTTGATCTTTAAAATAAGTATATCAAACTTTAGAGTTAGATGTGTGGGCATGTGAAAAAACTGAAAATGAACAACACATTCATGTAATATTTTATTTATTGAAAATATATTATATTTATCCCAACAATCTGAACGTTCTTTTGGGGAGGGGAATTTTTTATCTCTTTTTCTACCCTCCAAAATGTGTAATATCCAATTTCCCTTTGACTTTGTCGGCATCTCCACAGCAAGTGTGGCACAGATTTATTGGACCAGGAGGTATTATCTGAAAAAGAGCCAAATAGAGCATATTGATCAAAAATAGCTAGAATTTCCCAAAAACACCAGACCTGTGTTCAAATTGAAGATCAGGACTCATGGGTTGTGTAGGTCTCAGTCCCAGAGCTCTGTCATGTGTACTTCTTGTGGTATAAGACAGGAACTGTGGCCATTTCGTGCAATATCTGAAAAAGTGCCATAATGAATAATAAATCTTCTATGCATCACACAGACTGAAACTGTGCCCTCATTTAACCTCTCATCAGAAATCCTGAAATAGTGAAATGCTGAGAAAATCTACCCATGTGTAGACATTGTAGGTTTCACTTCAAATCTCACTTTCCTTTCCAATACTAAAAATATGGGTTTTGTAATTGAACAATACATCACACACACTTGTGGATGGTCTTATTTAAAAGCTTTTCACCCATAGATTGTCCTCAAAAAGGAATTGTGTTGCTATGATAATCCCAGACAGTTTTGTGTCCCATGGGATGTGAATTTCTGCCTGAGAGCTCCAAATGCCAAGCGCCATAACACATCAAAGTAGTATGCCCTCTCAGAATTCAATCATACATACTACAGACATGTGTGTGGTCTCATTGTAAAGCTACATATAACCTGAGTATTCTCCAAGTGGAATGGAGGCTCTATGTCATTCAGAACTCCCAGGAGAGCAATGGATTAAAATTTAAAACAAAATTCACACCGCAGTTTCATCAAGTCTTTAGTTTAGCCTGTGCCTAGAGCTAACGTTCATACTTACCAGGTCCCACATGGACGCCATCGAATAAAGCCCTGAAATATAGTATTTTTTTGTTTAATGAATTTGTCTTTACATTAGACCTGTGGGCTTTAATCAACGGTGTGCTAAACTTTTCCTTATGTTAAAATTATATATCTACAATCTACTTACTCAATAGTTCATATACTGGGTATAATTTGAGGACGGCATATAAAGTATAAAATCATGAAATGATTAAGATACATCCATGCATTAATATAAATTATCTACTAAAATGGGATTTTACATAATAATGTATACTCGACTGGTGTCATTCGTCAGTGTCATAAATAGAAGGTTTCCAAAGTTGCTGCTTAGACTCCCAATAGCTGACAAACAAGACTAAATATTACAGCACCACAAAGTTGAGATGCAACACCATCAACGAAATGTCCTGTTTTTATAACTGCGCTACTGCTATGGTACTACTTTGTCAAAGTGCAGTTAACCATAGAACAAGAAGTCTTAATGTCTTGTGAGGCTTGCTCAGTTTGTAAAGCATGTTGCTTGCAACATCAGAGTTCTGGGTGTGATACCCACAGAGGATATGTATAAAAACAATGTATATATCATCTAAAATATTATGTATAAATCATCTAAAAACAATGTATAAATCGTCGAGCACTCTCAACTCTAAGTTACTCTTGATCAGAGCTTCTGCTACATTTGTAATATGTAAATTACTAATGTGTACAGTATGTTGCAACCGATCCCAGCCTTCACAGTGTTTGTGTATTTACAGTACCTGTGATCATACATATAAATAGATGAAGTATGTCTACAACTCTACCATTCTAATGAGAACTGACCCCAGGATATGGGTACTGTATGACTCTTTGGGTGAGAACTCACCTGCACTTAAGCTACACCTCCGCATCATGTTAATTAAACAACTTTCTTAAATATCTCTGGCTTATAGTCTAGTAGCATGACTGAATATTGTAATATCACCAACTTTGTTGAGCAACCCGTATTATAATTTTAGCATAGACGTGATATTAGTCAAAACAAGATATAATATCACTAACCACATGCAATGAGCTGAAACAGTTCACCTACGATTCTCCACATGGCAGTTTCTTGCCAGTGTCTATTTGTGTTCTTGTTCTACCATACCATCCCATGGACCATCATGTCTTCAGTCAAATCTATTAATACCAGCAACATGGACAAATATTGGAAAAGGAGAATGCATTTGTCTGATCATTATATGATTCCAGTGTCATCTACACAGACATAACCTGTATTCTGTGTTCTGACAATGTGCTGGTACGTCAACAGTGGAGTATGGTAAGCTGTAGGATCTGACAACCAAATACATGCTAAAATACTGTTTGAATTGTTAAACATTTACTCACACTTCAGGATTGACCCAAAAACCTCCTTCAACTTTCCAACAAGATCTTCATGGAGATTGAGGTCCATGCTGCTGAAGACATCTGCTATAACTTTGGATTTTCTTTTTCCCCCCAAAAGCAGTATGGGGTAGTACCCAACAGCTTCAAGGCGGTCTAGCTAAAATGTGAGCAAGTTATGTGTAAATTATTTACATACATACAATGTAGACAAAAACTGTACAGTTATCTTAATTCAAAGAGTCACACATTGAATGAACACTAAATGACATTGCATTCTTATTAGTCTGCTACTCTTACCAATTTGAAGCTTTAGTCAAGCACATGTGTTTGGATGCAGTTCTTTTTAATTCGTGTTTTATATTCTGCCTTCTGAGATGCAAACTTGCTTATATGGCTGCTGTGCTTTGCATTGCGGGCACATTTTGCAAGCAACAAATATGAATTGCTGGCACGCAACACATTGGCGTTTATTTTTGCCTCCTGGCATTATGTAGCAACCTAGAGAAATACAATTAACATGTTAATCATGCAAGACGATGTAACAAAATGCCCAGACCTGCTGAACATAACCAAACATAAATGTATTAAAACATGCTGCCTAAATGTTGAACTATTTGTACTTACTTGTTAATTTGTTCGGTTTAATTCGTTTAGCTAGCCGAGCGATCGTCTGCAGTATTAATGGGAGACTCTTTTAGCCCTCACCTCCAGGCATCAACACCTACTCTCCATGCCCGGTCAACAGCACTCTCTCTGGCCCTTAGAGTGAGGCCTACTCCCTCACCTCCAGGCATCAACACCTACTCTCCATGCCCGGTCAACAGCACTCTTTCTCGGCATCACCCATAGCAGTGTCCCGGCCGGGGCTCAGGCACCTCCATAACCTTGCCCACCAGTCGAATCGGGGCACCCACTCTTAAGCACCCCTCCTCGGGCATTATTCGTCTATAGTCCCGCTGTTACGAACCACGTGCACCTGGTAACCCGAAACGGACTCTGTGCAACGTTCAGGTGGTTGTCCTACAACGGGTAAATATGACATCTGATTGATTGGTTGGTTGGTTGGTTGGTGGGTTGCTTCATTCATTGAGTTCATTCATTTATATTTTTTTAAACAAATGTTTTCATCAGTGGAATATGAGGGAGTGTGAGACCAAAACACACATGGGCTTGTGTCGGGGCTCCCTCTTGTGGGAATATACAGTATGGTTGTTACTGATCGAGGACCCCTGGCTGTTTTGTCACTGTACCTCTGTCAAAGATATTTTAGCAACTATTAATTAAACATCATTATGAATGCCAGCCATGTTCTCTGTCCCCCAGAACCCCTGGTGTGGTCTTCAATGGCAGCCTGTTGTTGTCAGAGTGTAACAGAGACTCCTCCTGCTTGGCTGGGGAGTGGGACCCTGTGTGTTCAGACAACGGCATCACCTACACCTCCCCCTGCCTTGCATGCTTCTCCGGCTCTACAGGATACGTCAAGAACACGGTAGAAATACTTTTAATTTACTAAGTGTACAAAACATGAACATGATATTGAGTTGCACCCCCTTTTCTGTCAGGACAGCCGCAACTTATCGGTTATGGAGTCTACATGATGTCGAAAGCGTTCCACAGGGATACTGGCCAATCTTGACTCCAATGCTTCCCACAGTTGTGTCCACAGGGATACTGGCCAATCTTGACTCCAATGCTTCCCACAGTTGTGTCCACAGGGATGCTGGCCAATCTTGACTCCAATGCTTCCCACAGTTGTGTCAAGTTGGCTGGATGTCCTTTGGGTGGTGGATCATTCTTGATCCACACGGGAAACTGTAGAGCGTGAAAAACCCAGAAGCGTTGCTGTTCTTGACACAAACTGGTGCACCTGGCACCTACTACCATATCCCGTTCAAAGACACTTAATTATTTTGTTTCTCCCATTCACCCTCTAAATGGCACACATACTCAATCCATGTCTCAATTGTCCCATGGCTAAAAAATATATATTTTTTACCTGGATTTAACAAGTGAAATCAGTAATGGATCATAGCTTTCACCTGGATTCACCTGGTCAGTCTATGTCATGGAAAGAGCAGGTGTTCTTAATGTTTCCAGCACCATTGTACTTCAGGGCTTTGATTGACACATCATGCTTGAGATGGGGGATCAATAAATGCAGAGGCAGAGGTGCCTGTCGAATGTATGACTCTGATATGTATGATAAATCCCCCACATTCATCGCTAGAGATCGAACTTCAGACTCCCCCCAAAACCACTGAAGCCCTCAACACCCTGAAAGAGATTAAGGTGCACACCCCTAAAAAGAGAGAAAGAGAGGAAGAGCCGGAAGAGGATAACTCCCTCCAAACAAACAAAGACACAGAGGAGAAGGAACTATCCAATACCCTGGAAGAGAGAACGATTGACCTCAGTCAAACTCACAGCCAGAAAGAGGAGGTGGAAGAGGCGTTAGATAGAGGAGAGGTGGAGGTTAACCCAGATGTCATCCCCCCTTACTCCTGTGAGCAAGGAAGGAGAGGGGAAGCCTTCTGATCAGGCCAACGGGCAGGTGGACGGAGAGGTCATAGTGGTAGTGATTCACATCCAGAGAGAGACATCCAACCCACACAACCTCTTGGCTGAGGTAGAGGCAGAGGGCCTTCTGGGTTAGCCAGTCAGCCTGCCTGCTCTGATCCTCACCTCAATTGTATTTAAAAATAATTTTCATTAATGGCTTAAAAAGTGCCATTTCTTTCAAATTATATTTTTCCAGTGTCTGCCATCCTCAAGAACCAGGGTGAGTCTGGGTCACCCTTTTACTGGGCAAACACATCTTTTAACCTTGCTTGAATAAAACAATGCATTTTTAATAGTGAGCAAGAGTTGAGCCTTATCCTTTTCTATGATGATTTAAGTTGGTAGAGCGCACTCCATGTTTTTGTCAAAAAATATACATAAAATGTAAAGAGTAACTTATTAAAAGCATTAAAATTGGGATTGGGATGTTTCCCACTTATTTACACAACCTACGCCACTAAGTTTTTAGAAATGTTCTGAAATTAATTAAAAAGTAAACAGAAGAAAAGCAGAATCAAAGGGAACTATAATGCAAATCATTTAATGGTCTATGTTTCAAACCCATTTCTGAAGGTCTTATGAATGATTAATATTGTTCCTCCTCTTCCTTGTGGCAGGCGCAGCAGCACACTGCCCTCCAAAGCCTGCAAATAAATTGCCGGACTGCCCCTTTCCTTGCCCTGCATGGAACATCCAGGGTCACATCCTTGGTGACGTCCTGAGTGACCACAGCAACATCCTCTGGAAAAGGAAAAAAAGAGGGACAGAGGGTAAATAAATGCAAACCGTAGGTTCTAAACACTGGCCAGTTGAAAGGCTCTACTAAGAAGTCATGACAAACGGCACCTGTCAGAGTGCTTTCTATAAGTCTTACTCACCTGCTTGGATGTCAGCAGGCAGAGTGGCAGAGACAGCCACCAAGAGAATCTTTTCTTCATGTGTTACGTCCACAACCGCCAAGAGAGAAGAAGCCAGGTCTGCCTCTCTGTTTTGGGTGATGTCCACAACCTCCAGGTGAGAAGAAGCCGGATCTGCAACTGTGTTAGGGGTGATGTACACAACCTCCAGGTAGGAAGAAGCTGGGTCTGCCTCTGTGTTAGGGGTGATGTCCACAGCCTCTAGGTGAGAAGAAGCCGGGTCTGCATATTTGTTAATGGTGATGTCCACAACATCCAGATGGGAAGAAGCCAGGTTTGCCTCTGTGTTAGGGGTGATGTCCACAACCTCTAGGTTAGAAGAAGCGTGGTCTTCCTCTTTGTTAGGGGTGATGTCCACAACCTCTAGGTTAGAAGAAGCGTGGTCTTCCTCTTTGTTAGGGGTGATGTCCACAACCTCTAGGTGAGAAGAAGTCGGGTCTGCATATTTGTTAATGGTGATGTCCACAACCTCCAGGTGAGAAGAAGCCGGATCTGCAACTGTGTTAGGGGTGATGTCCACAACCTCAAGGTGGGAAGAGACCAGATCTGCTTCTGTGTTAGTGGGGATGTCCACAACCTCCAAGTGGGAAGAGACGGGTTCTGCCTCTGTGTTAGGGGTGATGTCCACAACCTCAAGGTAGGAAAAAGCCGGGTCTGCCTCTGTGTTTGGGTTGATGTCCACAACCTCTAGGTTAGAAGAAGCGTGGTCTACCTCTTTGTTAGGGGTGATGTCCACAACCTCCAGGTGGGAAGAAACAGGGTCTGCCTCTGTGTTAGGGGTGATTACCACGAACTCTAGGTGGGAAGAAGCCAGGTCTGCCTCCGTATTATGGGTGATGTCCACAACCTCTAGGTGAGAAGAAGCCGGGTCTGCATATTTGTTAGGGGTGATGTCCACAACCTCCAGGTGGGAAGAAGACGGGGTTACCTCTGTGTTAGGGGTGATGTCCACAACCTCTAGGTTAGAAGAAGCGTGGTCTGCCTCTTTGTTAGGGGTGATGTCCACAACCTCCAGGTGGGAAGAAACAGGGTCTGCCTCTGTGTTAGGGGTGATGTCCACAACCTCCAGGTGGGAAGAAGACGGGTCTACCTCTTTGTTAGGGGTGATGTCCAAAACCTCTAGGTTAGAACAAGTGTGGTCTGCCTCTTTGTTAGGGGTGATGTCCACAACCTCTAGGTGGGAAGAAGCCTGGTCTACCTCTGTGTTAAGGGTTATGTACATAACCTCCAAGGGGCAAGAAGCCGGGTCTGCCTCTCTGATATGGATGATGTCCACAACCTCCAGGTGGGAAGAAGCCGGGTCTGCCTCTGTGTTAGGGGTGACAATAAAAATCCAGATAGACTCTACTACTACATGGCACCAAGATGTCATGACAAAAGGCATCTGTCAGAGTGCACTCTTATCTTTATCAGTGCTACTCACCTGATTGGATGTCAGCTGGTAGTGGGCCGGAGACAGCCACCACGAGGACAGGGGGGACTGGCAGGGTGTCTGCAGGGTGATGGAAGTAGGTCTGCACCTCGTCCGCCACAAATTCACAGACAGAGCTCATAAACAAAGCGGTCTTTATGTCTTCCAGGGAGAAGGACTGGCGGATTCTCCCAAGGATTGACCGCACAGAGGCAACAGCATCAGCTCGGGAGAAAGGGGTGTGAGGGGAAGAGGCCTTCAACATGGGGGAGAGCTTCTCCCTTACGGCCGCCGCCATTCCCACGGCCATTCCACTTAAGAGGATGAGGTGCTCTGCACGGCCTTCCTCTGGCTGAAGCCACAGGGCCAGGAGGAGCCTGGGCACCAGCTCCACCACCACCTGGGATGGGCTGAGCAGGTTGCTATGTGGCTCGCCCAGAATGCTCCTCACAGCTATCTCCACAATGCTGGTGACCTTAGGGTCGCTGACATCAACAAAAAGGAGAAGAAAAAGCTCAACAATGTGCAATGTTCACACAGAGAACACTGCTCTAGTCTTTTTCTGCATAGCTCCAGATGTGGAGATTTATGGAGCAAGCCGTATGCGGGGCGATACATGGAACTCACATATCAGCGCCAGCTGGAGAGGTGTGGTCCATGGAGCGGCGGAGCTGGCAGACAGCCTCGTGCTCCATTTCCATCATTTTCAGGCAGGTGTTTACTTCCCAGGCCTGACGTAGGAAACAGGAATTCCCATTAGTGTAACAATAGATCTATTCTGCTGTACTAACTATTTGTTGAAAGCCTAGAAAAGAGCACACTGACTCATAGTCTAATTCTCTAACTCTTATTCTCTTACCAGACGAGCAAGTTCGTTCCCCTCCTCCAGGGTTGCCTTCCACACCCTTCAAATAGAACACATAGCAAATCAACTTTCCTGGCTTCCCATTTTTCTGTTGTTTATTTTACCCACACCTCCTGGAGTGCTGCTGGTGGCAGAGAATGTCAATGATGGTGAGATCTGACGTGGTACTCACCTCTCCCTGAGGGATTTTTTGCCCTGAGACACCAGCCAGCCGCTCACGTGCTCCATGGTGATATGGGGAGAGACCTGGCCTCGACTCTGGAGCAGCAGATAGTGGACCATGAACTTCTTCTGCAAGATGAGGTAAGGTGTGATAAGGTGCCAATAAAGACCATATAATGTGATTTCCGAAGGGCCTCTTGCAACATTTCACAAATGCTCTTGCCTAACAATTTGCAAGTGATAATAAGAACCCTTCTGACCATCTTCTCTAAACTGTCTTGAAATAAAACTTATTTTGGGATGAAGTCTATCTCTTTTTTTCTCTTCCTGTTTTCGTGGGATACATCTTACCTGTTTATTGTAATATGTTTCCTCCCAGCATACTTGCAGAGTCTGAAAATAAAGTCTGCTTCTACAGAATTCCTTTGAAGAGAACGAAAATAATGATGCTTTATTGGGCACATTATGCACAGGCATTTACAGTATGCAGGTAGCGTTGGGCCAGTAACCTAAAGGTTGCTGGTTCGAATTCCAGAGCTGACAATGTGAAAACCTGACAATGTGTCCTTGAGTAAGGCACTTTACCCTCATTTGCTCCAGGGGCGCCATACTACTTTAGCTGTCCCCTTAGGTAGGCCGTCATTGTAAATAAGAATTAGTACTTAACTGACTTGCCTAGATAAATAAAGTTAAAAAATATGTATAATTACAATATCTCCTAAGATTACCTTTGTAGGAGCATAAGTGAACTCTGAAATGCTCCCACCAATATCCATGGTCAGATGGGGACGAAATGCAGCACTATAGACGGGATGCTCTAGAGATGAACAGTAATGACTTAAAGTCACGAATGATCAATGTCTGTGGAGTCGTCTAATATGCTGCACTGAAGAATGAGTTGTAGGCAATATTTGGTTGGCGCAAAATACATGTTTACATTCTATTGCCATGGAGAAATGGAATTTGTAGAACCTGTAGGAATGCGTTTGATTCTAGGTCTTTATTTCGTGAAAGAAGAAGCTATTTATTGTGTCATAATTGTGTCGTTCGCGGTTATCCAGGTGTTTGTCGCATATACTTACTAATCTAACCTTGGCTTACAATTTAAATTAAATGTGTACTGTATATATACCTATACAAATGTATTGACCACATCCATTTAATGCAATTATTGTAAATTGAAAATGTGGTTGTTGTGTTATTCTGTTGTGCGTGTCAGGTGTCCTCCTAATCACGTTATTCCAATATTTCGGAGCTCTGATTTGAGGCAGAATACACTTTTGAAAAGCCAACCGGTTAAAAATAACGATAAGTGTGGGCGCGTGGAGGGGGAGGAGTCTTCGAGCGTTAACCACGCCCAGGGCCCTAGGAAGTCATTATCCGTCTGAGAGCGGCAGTATGGAAAAGTATTTTTTTTTTTAAAGTCTGGAGTGCAAAAAGACATTGCATAGTATGGGTGAATGGCTGAATATATACACAATACATTGTTACAGAGTGTTAGGTGAATTTTTAAAAATAAAAATATTGCAAGTTGATATAGATAAATAAGGAGTATTTGCATGGTTAACTATACTGTACAGGTCGATGGCAGAGAAATACTTCAATAGCTAAAAGTGCGTATGATATAAGTGAGGGTAATAATAGTTGACTTAATATACAGTCTGGTTAAATTAACAGGTGTGACAAAGTGAAAATGTAGAGTTTCCATCAACCTCGCGGGCAATGTAGAAATCAAAGAACGCTGGCAGTTCGCCGTATTGTAATGGGTGAAACCATTCACCTTAGAAAAAGGGGTGATATAAATAAAGTTTCCTTTCATTATGTGTTACTGAATTCATAAGAATATGTGCTGCCATTGTAGTAAGGTTGGTAATACGAGAGGTTGTCGGACTTACCTTTTTTGTACTATTTTCTTTGAAAGAACAACTAGTGGGGTTTGAGTGCTTCTCCCCTCTTTGGGAAGTTGGTCTGCCTGCTCCTCAGTCCGAGATATTCTGAGAGCAGGTTCGTGTCTCCTTCCTTTGTATATAAAAAACTGTTTAAAACTGTAACACAATAGTGTTTTTGGAAAACTGGTTCATATATCTTAAAGTCAATAGCGAATGTGAATATGTATATATTTATTTAGCCGTTAACGTATTGAAGACCTATTTCAGCAAGTTAACCAAGTTTTTGCTGGCTTAGCTAGCCATGTTGATGACGAGCTAACTAGCAACGTTGGTCACCGCACTACAATGTCACGCTAGCTATTGCTAGCAGGTGATTTATTGAAATATTAAGTGAATGTTTATTTTCTTACTACCTTAAAAGGTTTATATAAAAAGGGTTGTACTTGTGCTCTGTATTTATGGATAAATATCAATTCACATTGAGGGTATGTATTACTGCTGTTGCTCCTATCTAAAATATATCTTGTGTCCTACCTAACTAGTGAAGGTGTGTCTGTGACCGTCCTGTCAATGCCTGTCATCACTGTTTGATATCTTTTACTGCAGATAAAAACCAAGTCAACCTGAAGTGTGGTTGTCCGTGTGCCTTTCTTCTGGGGGGCTATGTGAAGTTGGTTACACTGCTTCAATTCAGAGCTCCGAAATATTGGAATAACGTGATTGGGAGGACACCTGACAGAATAACACAACAACCACATTTTCAATTTACAATAATTGCATTAAATGGATGTGGTCAATACATTTGTATAGGTATATATACAGTACACATTTAATTTAAATTGTAAGCCAAGGTTTAATAAGTAGGTCAATGCAACAAGCACCTGGATAACAGCGAACGACACAATTATGACACAATAAATAGCTTCATCTTTCAAGCTCTTTTCTAGGCTTTCAACAACTAGTTGGTACAGCAGAATAGATCTATTGTGAAATTACACTAATGGGACTTCCTGTTTCCTACGGCAGGCCTGGGAAGTAAACACCTGCCTTAAAATGATGGACATAGAGCACGAGGCTGTCTGCCAGCTCCGCCGCTCCATGGACCCCACCTCTCTAGCTGGCGCTGATATGTAAGTTCCATGTACTGCCCCACATACGGCTTGCAACCATTCATCTCCACATCTGGAGCTATGCAGAAAAAGGCTAGAGCAGTGTTCTCTGTGTGAACATTGCACATCGTTGAGCTTTTCTTCTCCTTTTTGTTTATTTCAGTGACCCTAAGGTCACCAGCATCGTGGAGAGAGCTGTGAGTAGCATTCTGGGCGAGCTGTCCAATGAGCCACGAAGCAACCTGCTCACCCCATCCCAGGTGGTGGTGGAGCTGGTGCCCAGTCTCCTCCTGGCCCTGTGGCTTCAGCCAGAAGAAGGCCATTCAGAGCACCCTATCCTCTTAAGCGGAATGGCCGTGGGCATGGTGGCGGCCGTAGGGGAGAAGCTCAGCATGTTGAAGGCCTTTTCCCCTCACACCCATTTCTCCCGAGCTGATACTTTTGCCTCTGTACGGTCAATCCTTGGGAGAATCCGCCAGTCCTTCTACCTGGATGACATCAATAGCCCTTTTTTTACGAGGTGCAGACCTACTTCCAGCCCCCTGCAGACACCCTACCAGTCCCTCCTGTCCTCGTGGTGGCTGTCTCCGCCACACTACCAGCTGACATCCAAGCAGGTGAGTTGCACTGATAGAGAGCACTCTGACAGATGCCTGTTGTCATGACATCTTGGTGCCATGTAGTAGAAGAGTCTATCTGGATTTTAATTGTCACCCCTAACACAGAGGCAGACCTGGCTTCTTCCCACCTGGAGGTTATGGACATCACCCTTAAAACTGAGGCAGACCCTGCTTCTTCCCTCTTGGAGGTTTTGGACATCACCCCTAAGACAGAGGCAGACCCATCTTCTTTCCACCTGGAGGTTGTGGACATCACCCCTAACACAGAGGCAGACCCGGCTTCCTCTCACCTGGAGGTTGTGGACATCACCCCTAACACAGAGGCAGACCCGGCTTCTTCCCACTTGGAGGTTGTGGACATCACCCCTAACACAGAGGCAGACCCGGCTTCTTCTCACCTGGAGGTTGTGGACATCACCCATAACACAGAGGGAGACCCGGCTTCATCCTACCTGGAGTTGGGGACATCACCCCTAACACAGAGGCAGAACCCTTGTCTTCCCAACTGGAGGTTGTGTTTGTCTCCCCTAACACAGAGGCAGAACCCGTCTCTTCCCACTTGGAGGTTGTGGACATCCCCACTAACACAGAAGCAGAACACGTCTCTTCCTACTTGGAGGTTGTGGACATCACCCCTAACACAGAGGCAAACCCGGTTTCTTCCCATCTAGAGGTTGTGGACATCACCCCTAACAGAGAGGCAGACCAGGCTTCTTTCTTAAAGTGGCCAGTGATTTCTAGTCTATATCTATAGGCAGCAGCATTTAATGTGCAGAACAGCAGAATAAAAAATACCCACTGATAACATGTAATGTAATGTCAGTACAATAATTGTTCACTTGCTGCAACAAGTTTAAGAACCCCTGTCCCTTGATGTAATTAATTAAGAGAAAAATATGTCTGACACAAATAATTGCAATTTCAAAAGCTTTATTGGAAATACATGTTTCAAACAGCACAAGACAAGTACAGATGAGTGTAGCTACATCAGATAAATTCTAATTTAGTTTAAATATGATTGAGTCCTCCAGTTCCAGTCCACATGCTTGTGCCGCTTCAGTGCACAATGTTCATGAGCTTGCATACATCACAGTGTTTCAAGCTTTTGCATTCTGCATCTCTCTGCTGTCTTTCATCTGAAGCCATATCCTCCAGGGAGACCAGATATTGCACAGGGCCAGTAAGGGGCCCTCTTCTCTTCCCTTTGGCCAAAGGATAACTAAGACGCCAATACCAGTGACACTGCCCTGCGGCCGGTGGTGTCCTTTGGATAAGACCGTGGAGACAGAGGTCTTATCTCTCTGTGGTTACTAAACATGTCATGGCACTTATGGCATGAGTAGGGGTGTTGACCCTGCTTCTCCTGGCTATATTTCCAAGCCTAAGCATGGGAAAAATCTTCTACACACTATGTAAATCCAACACATTATCATACGTAGGCTGTATGGGGACTCATATCATAATGAATGGTGCATGTCTCAAAATATAAGAATGAGACCAATGTATGTATTTTGCTAATCATAGTTCCTTACTCTGAAATTACTTTTGTGTGCGTGTTGGAGGAGAAACCAATAATTAACAACTGTGTGTGTGTGTTTATGTGTGTGTGTGTGTGTGTGTGTGTGTTTATGTGTGTGTGTGTGTGTGTGTGTGTTTGTGTGTGTGTGTGTGTGTGTTTATGTGTGTGTGTGTGTGTGTGTGTGTTTTTGTGTGGATGTGTGTGTGTGTGTGTGTGTGTTTGTGTGTGTGTGTGTGTGTGTGTGTGTGTGTGTGTGTGTGTGTGTGTGTTTTTGTGTGGACGTGTAGTAAACCAACGAAAATCTGACCAACTAGGGTCAAATGCTATTTCAAGGGAGTTTAGGGTTGAGGTTAGAATTAGGTTTATGGTTAGGGTTAGGAGCTAGGGTTAGGTTAGCTTTTTAGGTTAATGTTAGGGTTAGGTTTAGGGGTTAGGGAAAATAGGCTTTTGAATGTGACTGAATTATATGTCCCCGCAAGGTTAGCTCCGCAAGATTGTCTGTGTGTGTGTTGTGTGTGTGTGTGTGTGTGTGTGTGTGTGTGTGTGTGGTAGTATTATTAATAGTTGGCCATTATTTATTTGAACATCTCAGTTTGGGCAGCAGCCACTGGAGAAACCTGTCAATCAAACACAACAGGAGAATAAGTAGTAGTTTGCACTTACACATCAGATAGCTGCTCTTTCTCTGCTACCTCATTCTACAGTATTTCTCTAATTCTGTAGTCTACTATTCCATGGTTATGTTCCACTTCTCCCTCTTATTTCCTCACCTCTTCCTCAGACTCTTTTTTTCCCTCTTTCTTGTCCTCCTCCTTACTTTCTTCAACATCCTGTTGCATCTTACTGGCCTTCTCTTGCTTCACAGGTTTTTTGGCCTTGCCCTTCTTTTTCTTATAGACCTTCCCTTCCTGAATATTTTGGACAAGGAGATAAAGTAATGTAAGCTTATGGGTTTTCTCTTCCCTTGAGCTACTATATCTAGAGCTATGCTATACTGTGGAAAGACATACAGACAATATTCCCTTTTTGTACTTCCTCTCACCTGTGCGGCCACTCCTGACATTTCCTGGAGCAGCTTCCTGCTGTTCTTGCTCAGGTTGGTGATGGGGGCCAGGCGAGGGCTGCGGCGGTATGGGAAGTTCTCTGTAGCGGGCGGAGCGATAATGACAGGGCTGAAATGAGTCAGAGGCCTTAGGACATTCTCTGGGGAGGGAGGGGCCACAGCAGAGGACAGGGCCCATAGGGTTTCAGCCTGGGTCCGGGGTGCTGAGGTCACAAGAGGTGAGAGGCCAGTCTTGCCAGACACAGGACCGGAGACCTTCCATGGGCTCTGTTGGACCAGAAACAACAAGTCAAATATCAGGACAGTGCTATGTTCAACACAATCTGTAGATATACTTTATAACTACTCTATACACATTGCAGATACATGACTACACTTGATGAGTAGGAGTAACATACAAAGCTCTGGACGTTGTTCTTTTCTTCAGGCTTGAGGAGCCTGTTCTCGGCTATATTGGGCAGCATTTTTGCCATATCTCCAGTGCATTTCTTGAATGCCACTTTCAACCTCATTCAGCCAATTGTCCAGGTCTACTGCCTTAAGATCACCTTCGCTGCAGTTTCTTTTCGACACTTGGATCAGTGCCCTCACCTCCTCGCCCATCCTCCTTTTGACCTCCCTATCCACGTCTTCATCCCTCAGTCTCTCCTTCTTCATCCTCCCCATCCATCCTCTACAACATCCCTCATTCTTCTTCTGCCTCTCTTGGTTTATGTCGTGACCGTCATTGACCGTCTTCAGGCCTTCCACCAGGTTGAGCACTATGGAGGTCAGGTTTAAAAAAAAAAATCCTCCTCAGGCTCTCCTTGTTGGTGTTGGTCCACTGTGTCTTCTTGTCCAACTGCTCCCTGCAGTTCCGGACAGTGGGGACCACCTCCATGTGGCGTCACGCCTTGTTCAGGGCACTCTCAGAGGCAGGGAGGGGATGTTGGGCTTGGCCACAATAAACGGGGTCAAACCATTGAGATGTGACACACACACACACACAAATGTAAGAGACGCCTACCAGTTGATGGTCCTTCAGTGGTCCTTGTGGTTCCTTTGGAGGCTCTGGACTGTCCTCAGTAGAGGAATCATTGCCATCATCACGCTGTGTGTCAGAGAGCTAGCTGGTCATAGTCCATTCTCCACATTCAAAGAGTTACTCAAATACATGGTGCAGATTTTTTTATTTTCTTAGGTGTAGATCAGCTTTAACATTGCAGATAGATTGTGGGCTCTATCAATGTAATTGTCTGCATCATTTCGAATCCGCCATATATATATATATATATATATATGCATAACTTACCAGGAAGTCTGACTCATCAAAGGATTGGAGAGACAGATCGTCGTCCTGTACCATATCCCCCGCTTCAAGTTTTGTCACCTTTCCATCCTCCTCATCTTGAACTTTCAGGGGTAGTCTCCTCCTTTCATGACCCTCATCATCACACTGTGTATCAGAGTCAGCTAGTCAGAGACTATCCTCTTCACAGGAATGTCACTCAACAAAGACATGATTGGTAGGGTACAACTCTTTTACCTCAGATTCACAGTCAGTATAGGAGTATATGGTCATGTCATCATCAGAGTTGGATGACGAGATCACATCATCATAATTTTTCTCTATCAGCCGAGTCATCCTTCCAGACTGAGGAGACAGAGAAAGGCATGTACTCATGGCAGCCTTAGAAAACACTGGCATTGACTCTCAAGGAAATGTAGAATATGTAGGCAATCCAACATGGTTATACAAGTAGTGAGTAATAAATGGGTAATTGAAAATGCAAATGGCTTGAAATACAATACATGCAACTCCCATAACATTAGGCTGGGGATTATTTAGCATCTTGAATGGATGATTGTTAATTCAACCAAGCTAACCAAAATGGCCATATGAATCAACAGATTGATCTATCTGTTGTGTCTCTATGGGAACAGCAGAGATGTCTGACCTGGCTGAGAGGCTCTGAACTGATGTTCCATCCACCCCCAGATGTCTGGTCCTGCCCACAGCTCACAATGATTGGCTGATAATAGTAAAGAATGAATTAAGCACTGCTTTGCTCATTCTGACCTTGGAAATAACTTATTATTATTATTATTATTATTATTAATTGAAGTACTATTATGTGGTTGAATTTGAATGTGACTTACAGGCTTTTTGTGGATCTTAGGGGTCTGCACTGAAGTAGCCTGTCAAGACAGAATTCAATGTGGTTTGATAGGGAGGGATATCTACATTTGCTTTCATTGTGATAACTACAGTTTGTACATGCAGCATGCATAACTAATGTATATGTGTTATTGTTTTCAGATCGCATATGACTTACAGGCTTTGGCCTTCTGTGCACCTTGCCGCTTGGCCACAGCACGGAATCAGGGGAGTTCACCCTCACTTGATTCAACTGTCAACACATCACTCAATTTAAAAGGTGATAATATAACAAAAACAGGAGAAAACAAACAAATATTTTATATTTACCCTATAAGGGCGGCGCCTTAAAGCTCTTTTGATTCTCTCATCATTACGATCCATTTTTCTTTCTGAGGGAAACATTTCATCAATTGATTGACACAAAACACAAAACATATCCTGACACACACACAAAGATGGCATCCTATATATATTATACAGGTTGGGAAGGCTGTTTACCAAAAGGCCAAAGATTACCTGCAACAACCTGAGTTAAGAAAGCGATTCTACAGAATAAATCAAATCTGAACACAGTTTATGTAGCGAATTAATGCATGGTTACGTCATAAAACTTCGCAGCTTTATGACTGCGCATAATACGTCAAGAGAAAAAGGCTTATTTGGAACCGGACTGGTGTTCTCGTATTCTCACTGTTTGTAGCTTATTATTGTTTTACTTTGAGTAACATTAAGGGACCACAATGGAAGTCGTTGACTATATTGTGTTGTCCCTGGCACGGTTTATTGTATTAAACGACTTTTATTATTTTATTAAACTGTCAAATCAAATATATCTATCTCGCTTTCTATCTAACTAAAATGGGCTGTTGATGACTCTTTGATCATTACATTTCAGGCACCAGCCAGCAAGTGGAAGTGTCTTTAAATGCAGCACTGCATTAAAGCCTTAGTGCACTTCATGATCTGCGCAACATTAACTTTGTGGTTGTGAATGTGATTAATCCAAATGCGGAAGTCCAGTACATTTGTTTTGGTTTAGCAAGCTAGCCACTTCAGTCTTTGCTAAAGTGTTGTGCAATATTGAGGTGTCGTAATTGACATGTTTGTATTGTGCTTGATTGTCCTCTAGTAGTTTGACAAACATGACCTGAGTATCAAAATGATCTCCCGAATATTTTTGAAAGATGTGGTTCACAGGTTCAATAATTTTACTCCTGAGTTCAGGCTAACGAGTGGCATTGTTGTTGTCATTATATTATAATTTGTTTTGTTTACTGTCACTACATATTTCGGTTTATCAGAGGATGTCTTCAGTCTTGGAACTACAGATGTTGGCAATGGGCATGGTAAGTTAGCAAGGAGGGACTGAGTGAATCAACAATCGTATGCTCGGTAGGGACTGTTGTAACGTTAGCTAGCTTGCTACAACTTGTAGCTAACATTAATGACGTAAAATATGGGGTCAGTAGGTAGGGATAATCACATACTCCTTCCACCACAGAGTGACCCAGCTACTCCTCAGCATTGGGCTGGGGTTCTGTGGTGGGATTGAGAAGAGTGTGGGCACTCTTTGGTTCCTCATGTTTCAGCTGCTCTCTATCAGCACAGGGGTGTTGTACACCATCCTGGGGCTGGTACTGTTTGGTGCATTTGCTCAGAATCAAGTGAAGGGGTTATTTCCTGTATCCCTGTCCCTTATGGGTATGGCACAGCGCACTCCCATATGGTTTTTGGGGTCACTGTACCGCTGTTAGCTCATCATAACACTTTTGGTCCTTACTCTTCCTCTGCAACGTCATCATCGCAGGGCAGGATCTGTATCCTTATTCCAACCTCATTGTGGTTTAAAATAATTGTGATACACTCTGCAGTGTGTCACAGCTTTAAGTGTGCTTATTAGAGTAGTTAAGTGGTAATATGTTTGTGTTGTATATGATTGAAATGTGTATTGAGTCCTCATGCTGAATATTATGGGATGTTTGGTTAGGAAAATCTTGCATCACTGCGTCACACATTCTACTTATCTTGCTCAGGTGAAACAGACGGAAAGGGCTGGCTGTCACTTCTAGACATGTCTGATGCGAGGGCGTCAGTGCTGGACAAGAAGATGCCTTTCAGGCTTCTGAGTAATATTGGTGTCCTGTATGTCCCTGCATCAATAGAGGAGAGAAGGAAGACGGTCGACCCACCGTGAGTATTGAGAAAGCACTAGACGCATCATTTATCCTATAAGACGAGGTAATTAAATTAACATGATTGCTGGGTGCAAGCCAGAGCACAATGTACTTTAAACATTTTTGATTGAACTAGGCAAGTCAGTTAAGAACAAATGCTTATTTACAATGGCAGCCTACCTACAGAGTCAGCCATAGTAGTACGGCTCCCCTGGAGCAAATTAGGGTTAAGTGCCTTGCTCAAGGACACAGACAGATTTTTTTTCACCTTGTCGGTTTGGGTATTCGAACCAGCAACCTTTCGGTTACTGGCCCAACTCTCTAACCGCTAGGTTACCTGCCACCCGTACCTGCCGTACTACAGTATAATGAGGTGCAGTTTCAATAGATGATCCTCGGCTGTAATTGAATACTGTAAAATAGGCACCTAGTGGTCCCCCATGATTAAATAGAGTCACTGTTTAGTTAGAAAAGCCCTCTGTAATCTCTCCACATTCTCATTGGTTGCAGAATCATTCCAACCCCAGGCTTCTACCCAGTCCATGCCTTCACTCCAGTTTCCTCCAATCTACAGGCTACCGAGACCACACCAATCACATCTGAATGCTGGGCCCACTCCTACTATACACAGGGGAGCCCTGTTCAGCTCTCAGGTTATTATGGTCACAACTATGGATATGGCCTCAAGCATAGCTTTGGGCCAAGTCACGGACATAGTCACAAACACAGCTCCGTCCATGGACACAGTCATGGGCACACATATGCCTCTCAAACCAGCAGTCACTGGGCTCCAGTGGCTCAACATCTACATTCTCAACATTCCCACCTCAGTCTACTGTCTGGGTCTGTCAGTGCCCCCCAGAGTTTCACAGCTAACATGCCAGAGTCACTGCCATGTTCTGTGATGGTTTACCCAGGGGCACCTGTGTCTTCACTGACAGCTCTGTCATTCAATGCGTTTGCTATCTCATTTTATACTTTGAGATGTAATATGCTTAGACATGGGGTTTGAGGCAGTACTTAAAAAAGGTCCACGGTTTCTTCACTGATGCTTTGAAGACACAAGCAGGCTCTGAATGGTCAAGGTCAAATCAATGCAAGAAGGCGTTGATTGTCAGTTGATTGTAAGACCACTCCTTTTGGCTTGTACTCAATATTATTGTAAATTCAGGAGCAGGGAGCAGTGGCTGAGGTTATTAAGAGTGTAGGCTACAAGGGCAGATTATGATGTCATCTTTAGAAAATTAGGTAGTTGTGCACAGTAAAGAGAAGACATAAATGACAACCAAGACTAAGTATAGCAGATCAATTATTATTATTTCTTTACAAATGCATGCTTTCAAGTTGTACAGTTTATATACAAATAGCTATTTTGCATATACAACTGGATCAAGTGGTGAGAGTCATGTAACAGGTCATGATGGAACATGTTATTCCATATCAGTAATGCAAGAGAAAAAGTTAAAAGGCACACAATTCTTAAATAAACATGAACCCTGCTATATCACTACAATAGTTTGTATCACCATACCCACCGATTTGTTTTTCAACATACTTTCGTCTTGAACGTTATATATTATCAATGCACATTTACAGTGGCAACACGCCGCGCTCTACAGTGGCAGCACGCCGCGCTCTGTAATAATACGATGTTTGTTATTTTAACTACAGCTGGTTTGGTCAGAAGGTCTACAACAAATGGCTTTTTTGGACAGGTGAAATCCCCAAAATATCATTAAGAAAACGTCATATTATCAACCATACCCACCGATTTATTTTCCAAAATAAAATATACAATTTCTAAATGTTAGACAGCACAAGCAACAATTGATCAAAACCGTAAATATGAATTTTTATGGTGGATCTGTTTTAATAAATAAATCACAGAGAATTTCGTTAGATCATAGTTTTTTTAATGTGCGCCAATGACAGAATTCTAATTGGGGTGGGCGTGGCCTTCTGAATTCTATTGCGTTCCAATTTGTATCAATATTCCATACTTTTATTTTTTATCAACATTACATACTTTATGATTTTAAATATCATGCAATTAAAAATGTATTGTGCACAATTACTCAGCGATCTATTTCTATATCTGGCATGTACGTACTAAATTGATTGATCGAACGTGAATGCGCACGTTTCCACCTTACGTCTTCTTCGCTCCTTCATTACACTCGTCCACAGACAGCACCCCCAAAGAACAGCGTCCCCTGCAGTGTCTACAAGCAGTCGCATTTGATCGTTAAAATAAGTATATCAAACTTTAGAGTTAGATGTTTGGGCATGTGAAAAAAATGAAAATGAACAACACATTCATGGAATATTTTATTTATTGAAATATATTATATTTATCCCAACAATCTGAACGTTCTTTTGGGGAGGGGAATTTTTATCTATTTTTCTACCCTCCAAAATGTGTAATATCCAATTCCCCTTTGACTTTGTCGGCATCTCCACAGCAAGTGTGGCACAGATTTATTGGGCCAGGAGGTATTATCTGAAAAAGTGCCAAA
>JAKYLM010000244.1:0-57500 GCA_023634145.1 Thymallus thymallus
AGAAACCATGTTACCAAAAACACACATACACATTCACAACACCCATTCCCTCTCACCCAGCTCCCTAACACACAGTAGTAGACCCAAACATTCTTCATACCATCCATCATTATCTCTGAGCTGTGGAGTCCCCTACTATCTTATTCAACACTTTTCTACTTGTCTTGTCTACTCACAAATCTTCACTCAGTCTAAGATCTGTGAGTGAGCCAAATGATCTCTTTACAATTAAAACCAGCTGTAGACTGTCTGAGAGACATCATACAATGCTATATGTCTCTGGGTTGTTTCTTACTGTCTCTCTCTCTCTCTCTCTCCCAGCGCAGGCTTGTTGAGTACTCAAAAAAATAAAATATAACAAAAAATAAATAACTCTAGCGTATTTCAGCAACCCTGGGGGCATACAGAGAGAGAACTCAGGAGCACTCCTCACTTCCCGAAAGCAATTTAGGGACGGCGCGATTAAGTATATCCAATCACGCTGGGCACGCTTGCCTGAGGACGGCGAGAGGGAACCTGAGTCATTGGGGAGAAAAGCCAATTCCACACAGAGGGAGATGTTATGTAGAGTGGTAAAAGACACACACACACACACACACACACACACACACACACACACACACATATGAACGGAGGGAGATGTGAGAGGTAGAAAGCCTGAAGCAGTAAAACTACAGCTCTTCCTTCTTCACACAGACACTCTGTTATCTTCTGTGGCCACAGACACCAACGCTGCAGCCCACAATACATTATGGATACGTCCCAAATGGCATCCCAGCTAATAACAAGCGTTCCCACAACTTTAGAGAATGTTCCCTTACTAGTCTCAAAAACTAGGTTTTTGAACAGTGTTGTAACTGTTGCCAAATAAACACGTGAGAGTAGAGTGACTACTCTAGTGAGTCTTGAACCCAGGCCACCAGCACCAATGACAAAAACCCTAACCACTGTCCCAATAAGGGATATCTTTAGGACATGTGCTTATTAGGCCAGTATAGTTAGGTCCTGCCCAGAATAAACCCTAACCCCTCCGTTATATTAAGTTATGAGGTGCAACAACTTTATAGGTGTAAGCATTAGGGTTAATGCACTTTGAAGTAAATCTCAGCTCTGTTAAAAGTACACAACAAAAACGTTTATTGATCATAGTGATTCAGGAGTATTATTAATGCCCCACCAACATCAGACAACTATACTGAAATCCCGTAAGGCCTGAATTAAATATGGTACATGTTGCGAATAGTCAGATTAACCAATACATGACACGGACATGGTGATGTAACAGGATGATCGGAGCACCAAGAACCGAGAGGTTATACAGCGGGTGAAATAAGTATTGAACACGTCACCATTTTTCTCAGTAAATATATTTCCAAAGGGGCTATTGACATGAAAGTTTCACCAGATGTTGGTAACAACCCAAGTAATCCATACATACAAAGAAACCAAAACAAATAAGTTCAGAAATTAAGTTATGTGTAATAATGTGAAATGACACAGGGAAAAAGTATTGAACACATGAAGAAAGGGAGGTTCAAAAAGGCATGGAAAGCCAAGACAACAGCTGAAAACTATCAGTAATTAAAAAGCAATCCAGCCCCCTGTCATTGCAAATAATATCAGCTGGTTCAGTCCCAACTGATGGCCTACAAAAAGGTCTCATTGCCAAGGTGTCACACAAGACACATCTCATGATGGGTAAAAGCAAAGAGCTGTCTCAAGACCTTCGCAACCTAATTGTTGCAAAACATAATGATGGCATTGGTTATAGGCGCATTTCTAAGCTTCTGAATGTTCCAGTGAGCACTGTTGGGGCCATAATACGGAAGTGGAAAGACAATCATGTCACCATAAATTTGCCTCGACCAGGTGCTCCTCGCAAGATTTCTGACAGAGGAGTGAAAAGAATAATCAGAAGAGTTGTCCAAGAGCCAAGGACCACTTGTGGAGAGCTTCAAAAAGACCTGCAATTAGCAGGTACTGTTGTCTCAAAGAAAACAGTAAGTAATGCACTCCACCGCCATGGCCTGTATGCACGCTCACCACGCAAGACTCCATTGCTGAAAAAAAAGCATGTTGAAGCTCGTTTAAAGTTTGCTGCACAACATTTGGAAAAGCCAGTGAAATACTGGGAGAATATAGTGTGGTCAGATGAGAGAAAAAGTGAACTGTTTGGATGTCATAATACACACCATGTTTGGAGGAGAAATGGCACTGCACATCACCCTAAAAACACCATACCAACAGTGAAGTTTGGAGGTGGGAACATCATGGTGTGGGGCTGCTTTTCAGCAAATGGTACTGGCAAACTTCACATAATTGAAGGAAGGATGAATGGGCAAATTTACGAGGAGCACCTGGTCGAGGCAAATTTATGGTGAAATGATTGTCTTTCCACTTCCGTATTATGGCCCCAACAGTGCTCACTGGAACATTCAGAAGCTTAGAAATGCGCCTATAACCAATGCCATCATTATGTTTTGCAACAATTTGGTTGCGAATGTCTTGAGACAGCTCTTTGCTTTTACCCATCATGAGATGTGTCTTGTGTGACACCTTGGCAATGAGACCTTTTTGTAGGCCATCAGTTGGGACTGAACCAGCTGATATTAATTTGCACTGACAGGGGGCTGGATTGCTTTTAAATTACTGATAGATTTCAGCTGTTGTCTTGGCTTTCCATGCCTTTTTGAACCTACCTTTCTTCATGTGTTCAATACTTTTTCCCTGTGTCATTTCACATTATTACACATAACTTAATTTCTGAACTTATTTGTTTTGGTTTCTTTGTATGTATCGATTACTTGGGTTGTTACCAACATCTGGTGAAACGTTCATGTCAATAGCACCTTTGGAAATATATTTACTGAGAAAAATGGTGACGTGTTCAATACTTATTTCACCCGCTGTACATTCAAATCCCAGGTGACAACATGTTGAATAATAATTACTGTATAAAAGAAAATGCACAATGTAATCATGTACGTCAAAGTGTGCCAACTACTGTATGTAAGTTAAAAGCACTGTGTATTTGTGAGTATCCCTCACCTTGCCAACAGACAAAGAGCTATGAATGGATCAGTGGTTTACAAATCAGGGTCTTGGTTGTCTCGGCAACAGTAACAAGGCATGATGTGTAATTACATTTTTTTGTGGGGGGGGGGGGGATGTTTCTTTGGGACCATCATTCAGGCGTCCTGACAACTGATACATAGAAACGTCCCATGAAACGTGTCTAGAACATTCACATGGGATATTCTGACAACCTGCTTTGACATTTAGGGAATGTTATCCTAACGCAATACATGCTGAAAAGGTTTGCTGAAGGTTTTTGCTAACATAGATAGATTGTTCCCTTGAAACCAAAGAGGAACTTTATGTGTAACATTACAAAAATGTTCTCTCAACCTAGAATTGTTAGCTGGGACCCTGTTCCATATGGACCCTGGTCAAAAGTAGTGCACTCTATAGGGGTGCCATTTGGGAAGCAAAGTATAAGACCACTTCTAAGATTGACACAAAGGGACTAAAGCCAGGCTCCTCTAGGAAACAAATATCACTCTCAGCTCACTGATTGAAGAGCACTCCTCACACTGGATTGCACATTGGTAATGAATTAGCATTTAGCATTTGGATACGGGCCAGGCTGTTTATGCCAATGTAGGCTATATCTGCTGTTGCTGGTAGCCTACATCAAACAAGTTGATAGAAGAAAAGGTTGATAGCAGAAATGCACAGATCACACTTATTTAGTCTAAATCAGTATTTGTGTCATTGGTTGTGTCATTGGACAGGCTGACAGGGTGACAGCATGGTGACAGGGCGGTAGAGGGGTCAGTGATTCAACTCTGATTCCTGGAGATGAGATAGGCTTGGCTTCCTTTCTCTTGGTCACTGATCTCCCTGTCCACTGGCAGTAGCAGCATCGGAAACAGATAATCAATGGAACCATCATGGCCGCCAGAGGAGCCTGTCAGCATGACTCAGCTCCCAGGCTTTAGTACCACCTCTGACTCTCTCTCTCGCCATCCCTCCATCCCTCCTCCAACTCTGTTCTCCTACTCCTCACCCTTCCTCCTCCTCTCCTCCTTCCCTCTCTGGAGGAGAATCGATACCTCCTACACAAAGTTGCTACCTAGAACCTAAAAGGATTCTTCGGCTTTCACCATAGGAGAACCCTTTGAAGAACCCTTTTTGGTTCCAGGGAGTTACCTTCAGTATTCCATGTAGAACCCTTTCGACAAAGGGTTCTACATGGAACCTAAAAGAGTTCTACATGGAACCAAAAAGGCTTCTACCTGCAACCAAAAAGGGTTCCCCTATGGGGACAGTTGTAGAGTGTACCTCCCACACAGCCTTGGTCTATTTTATACTCCTCTGAGCCCAGCCAGATACTGTACTGCCTCACATTAACAAACAGACACAAAGAATAGACATACTATATCTCCCCAAAGTGCCTGCATGCCCCAGACACATTCGTCATGTACTCAATCCATACAACAACCCACTGCCAATACATACGCCTCTGCAGTCTGGGTCAACAGGTGAATGGATTCAATACACACAGGATGTGCCCCAAATGCACCATATTCCCTATATAGTGCACTACTTTATGGGTCCTGGTCAAAAGTAGTGCACTATACAGTGTTTACTGAGTATGACTAAAAAAACGGACTGGTCTCTGAGTTCGCGTGTATTCATCCTGGCCTGCCTGTTGTTTCAAAGTTGCCAGTGAGTCACACTGGTACACAGGGTTAATGGGGTAACTAGTGCCCTGAGCTGTGCTGTACATCTCCTTGCCTCTAGGAGGCAGTGTGAGTTTGGTAAGCACAGGGTGAAGTAGCCAGCTGTGGTGACTGATTGGTGGGCAGTGGGTTGGGATTGGTGGTGGAAGTGGAGGTGGGAGTTAGGGGGTTGGGATATGGGAGGCTGGCTGGTGGGCTATGGACCGGTGCTGGTGGTGGTGCTGGCTGGTTAGGAGGGAGGGTTAGGAGGGGGTCTGTTGCTGGGCATGGTGCACGGTTTGGGGGCTCCCGAGTGGCACAGCAATCTAAGTTACTGCATCTCAGAGCTAGAGGCGTCACTACAGACCCGGGTTCGACCCGGTAGGCCGTCATCGTAAAATAAGAATTTGTTCTTAACTGACTTGACTGGTTAAATAAAGGTTAAATAAATAAATAATACATAAATAAATGGTGAGCATCTCTACCCTATAGCCCTAGTAGCAGGCTGACCCTGCCATATTCTGCCCAGTTGGACAGCAAGGGAGCAGCAGGGGGGCAGAGGGTAGTCAATTGGAACATAGTCAGCAGACTGACAAGCAGACTGCCTGCCTGCCTGCCTGCCTGCCTGCCTGCCTGCCTGCCTGCCTGCCTGCCTGCCTGCCTGCCTGCCTGCCTGCCTGCCTGTCTGCCTTGCTGCCTACCTGCGTCTAATCCGATATTGGACACACACAATATTGGTTCTATAGAGTTTGCTGTGGTTGTTGGAGCGGTTGAAGGGTTTCTATTACGTCTGGATGCTGCAACTCATAGTCCTGCATGTCATGTATGAGAGGGAAGAAGAGTATCACTATCACTAACACTAACACTATTTACTGCACTAATTTTGACAAGGGCCCATTAGTTTACTAAACAGTAAAGGGGAAAGGGCAGGGAGATTGTTCAAAATTGATATCGAAATTGGACGTCTATCCATGTCATGAGGAAAATGCCTTCAAAACTGGCCACTAGGGGCAACAGTGAGCGCTAGTACCATGATGTGTTGTGGACGAGGATGGCAGATGTCTGATAGGTGTAATCCCATGACTTTGGATCAGAAGGCTGCATGTTCCATCCCAGACCTTAACCCTTACCTTAACCAACCTTAACCCTTACCTTAACCAACCTTAACCCTTACCTTAACCACCCTTACCTTAACCAACCTTAACCCTTACCTTAACCAACCTTAACCCTTACCTTAACTAACCTTAACTGTTAACTTTGACATTTTACGTTTGTAGAAATGGAACGATACAGAGCAGCAGGAGCAACAAAAAAACTTAGCAATGTGACGTTTGGAGAACATGGATGAACGTCTAATTCTGCAGTGAGACTGTGAGAGCTGGTGGAAAGGGTGTCATTTGGGAAGCAAACTAAAGCCTCAGTTCTTCATACAATATCTCAGTGATGTAACTCATAATCATGAACAGAGACAACCATGTGTATGGAATGAGATATCATGTGCATGCTATAACATAAGGTTGCACAGCATGGTTTCTAAATGGTCCTGCTGGGCTCATCATTACAGATACACTCTTACAGTACACACATACAGTACATTGTCATTATGTCCACACTTTTTCACATTGTTTAATCAAAGCTGCAAGTAAATACTCTGTATTTTTACCCCTTCAAATACATGCGGACACACGCACACGGGCATTCATCATTAAAATGACCTCCACTGTAAGTATATGCATTCTCATGCAGCACTGAAGAATAACTCTCTCTCTCTCTCTCTCTCTCTCTCTCTCTCTCTCTCTCTCTCTCTCTCTCTCTCTCTCTCTCTCTCTCTCTCTCTCTCTCTCTCTCTCTCTCTCTCTCTCACACACACACACACACACACACACACACACACACACACACACACACACACACACACTCCCTAATCTCCCTAATCCTCTTACTGTGTGTGTCACACTGACACACATTCCTCTACACACACGGAGGCCTCTCTGCCTGCCTCCCTCCCTGCTACTACTACTGCTACTATATGTAGGCTCACACTGCTACATGCTTCCCCGTCAATGAATCAATGGTAATGTAATACTCACCCCCAACTCCCAACATGCATCCTCTCTCTAAACTATGTCCCAAATGGCACTCTATTACCTATATAGTGCACTATACCTGCAGGGAATAAGGTGCCCTGTGTAAGTAGTGCACTATGCAGGGAATAAGGTGCCATTTGGGTCTAAGCCCCCCACCATCACCAATGTAATTGTAAAGGCCCAATGTAGGTCCCATGGACCGCACTAACACCCAGTCAGCAGTCTCAGGGTCATGCTCTACAGGCTGTAATGATATTGAAGCATGAGAACAATTAACTAGATACACCAGAGGAGAGAGGGCTAGAGGAAGAAATGTTGAGCAGGCCGTAGAGAGAGAGGGTAGAGAGCCAAACACTAATAGGCTTATCATTGTATCTGATGACACAGAGAGAAGACGAGGATGGGGGAAGTCAGGTAGATGTTTAACAGGCTGATCAATATCGTCATTGATGACACTTCAGGCAATACTTGCGCGGGGTCATTGTCTATCCTTTCAGTACATTTACACATACCCAGAATTTGACTTAGTGATACGTGGTGCTGCCAGCAATAGACAATATACAAACAGCTACAGACACAAGTCCTACCTTGGTCAACATACAGAATATACAATATAAACACAGTAAACATAAAACACACCACTCTGGAGTATAAACTGATTTACAGGGGGGATATACTGTCTATACACTGAGTGTACATTATAAACCTGTTCTTTCCATGACATAAACTGACCAGGTGAATCCAGGTGAAAGCTATGATCCCTTATTGATGTCACTTGTTAAAGCCACTTCAATCAGTGTAGATGAAGGGGAGGACACAGGTTAAATTGTGTATGTGTGCCATTCAGAGGGTGAATAGGCAAGACAAAATATTTAAGTGCCTTTGAACGGGGTAGGGTAATAGGTGCCAGTCGCACCAGTTTGAGTGTGTCAAGAACTGCTGGGTTTTTCATGCTCAACAGTTTACCGTGTGTATCAAGAATGGGTCATCACCAAGCCAACTTAACACTTCTGTGGGACGCATTGGAGTCAACATGGGCCAGCATTCTTGTGGAATGCTTTTGACACGTTGTAGAGTCCATGAATTGAATCTGTTCTGAGGGCAAAAGAGTAGAGTGGGGGGTGCAACTCAATATTAAGAAGGGGCTCTTATTGTTTTGTACACTCATTGTATGCATATTAGCATATACAGTGCATATACAGTGGTATGCAGAGGTGTACATAGTGCAGAAGCAGTATAGTGCAGTCTTTAGTACAACAGGTCATTGATGGTAAGGTACACTGTTTGGCTCAAATGCAGTCTCTTAGTGGAAGAAACTGTTCAGGTGGAGGGAGGTTTTGGTCACGATTGACCTGAACAGATGGGGTGTTCGGGGTTGGCGATAATATTTCCTGAGTGATTCCTTATTCTGGAGTTATGCAGGTCCTCGATGGAGGGCAGGTGACAGCCGATGACACTCTCAGCAGATCAGACAATGCGCTGCAGTTTGCGTTTGGAGCAGGCAGAGTATTCATAGGTCGCACCTGCGTCACTTTGTCGCATTATGCCGTTGGTATGAACGGTCTCAAGCAGCCCTCCGCCATAATGGTGCCCAAAAGTTGTGACTGGCACATTCATTCTGAACATTTGTCTAAATTACACTATAGTAGCCTGGAAATGCGATGTAATTGTTAAAGTAGGCAAATATTTTGTAGGAAACAACTTTGTCATCATTGTCATGTCGTGAAGTTTACTTTTCGACAGATGGCAATGTTGTCTTAGCTAGCAACGTTTGTCAAAAATAGATAGCAGTACTAACGTTAGCTAGCTAAAATCTGGTGGTCTCCCCTGAACCTTAGCTAGCTAGCTAACGTTTAGTGCATCTAAAGTTGACGACATACTTATGACAAAATGTTATCCTAGTAATTATTAAAACAAATGTTCAAAACCATGAATAGGCTAGGCCAGTGGTTCCAAACTGTGGGTCGGGATCCACTTGTGGGTAGCGGCAGGGGTCTAGGTGGGAATGCCATTTTCTTTGCATTTCCAAAGCAGGTCCTTTAGCATTTTACTTTTTTTATATATATATATATACATTTTTGGGATGTAAAATGCCAGCAAACCCACAACACAACACTAAACAATACATTAATTGCAATATAACGGTGACAAACGGTGCCCACAAACTGTTAGGGCGACATACAGCTGTCCCGACAGCACTCCCAACAGCAGTCCCAACACCTTACCACTGCTACACCTGGCTATCAGCGGAGCCTTGTCTGGCAGCGTGTCATGTCCTGATATGTTTCACCTGTCTGTGTTTGTCCCCTCCCCACACCAGGTGCACCCTATCACCAGCATTAATCAGTGTGGGTATTTAGTCTCTTGGGTGCTGTTGGCATTTGCCAGATCGTCTTGCCTAGTCAGTCGTTTCCAGCACTCTCTCGTATTATTAACTCTGCCAGTCTGTTTCCCGGTATTTGGACCTCTACCTGCCTGTTGGATTACGTTCCTGTCTAGCCCCCTCATGTGCCTTCGACCATCTGATCTGCTGCCAAACGAACTCTGCCTGCATTACGGATTACGAGACTGTCTACTCCTCTGTACTGCCATCCTTCTGATTCCCGGTACCGAACTCTGCCTGAACTACGACTACGAGCCTGACTCCCCTTATTGGACGACTGCCATTCTGATTCCCTGTTACCAACACTGCCTGTCATTGACTACGAACCTGTCTTGCCCTATATCTACTATTAAACAGTCAATCATATCCCTGCCTCCGTGTCCGCTTTTGGGTCCCATATATCTGTCATTCTGTCAGAACGATCTGGCCATGACGGACCCAGCGGAGTTGACTCAGCTACAGAACGCAATAGCCCACCAAGAGGTTATTGTGGGTCGACACGAGGAGGTGCTACGTTCAATAGCAGAGGAAATCCATGAGCAGAGAGATAACCAGCAGCGGGTCACCGAATGCCTGCTCCAACACTTGGAGAGATTAACACTGGCACTACCGGCACAGAGAGCTTCCCCCCCGTCTCCTGTCCCACCTATACCCAGCAACCCAACACCTTCCCCGGTATCCCTAAGAGAGCCGCACTTACCTGCTCCCGAACGGTTCTCAGGTGATTCGAGTTATTGTGGTCCGTTTTTGTCCCAATGCTCGCGTATCTTTGAGCTGCAGCCATCCTCCTTTCCCACAGAGAAGTCACGGGTCGCATATATGATAACCATGATGACGGGGCGAGCCCTGGCCTGGGCTACGCCGATCTGGGACCAGCAACTTCCAGTCTGTTACAGCCTGGCAGCGTTTACTGCGGAGGTAAAAAAAGTTTTCGACGCTCCATTATCTGGCAGAGAAGCGGCACGTCAGCTGTTAAATCTAAAACAGGGGACTAGCAGCGTGTCGGATTACTCCATTAAATTCCGGACCCTGGCAGCGGAGTGCTCATGGAATTCAGAGGCTCTGCTCGATGCATTTTATGATGGATTATGTGATTCCATTAAAGATGAGCTCGCCGCCCGAGAGGTGCCTCCCAGTTTAGATAGTCTCATCTCCATGGCCATGCGTATAGGAAGTAGACTTCAGGAACGAAATCGAGAGAGAGAAAATCGTCGTCCTGCTCAGGCACTTCCGCATTTCGGCGGACCGGGTGGTAGAGCGTCACCGGGACTGCCAGAATCACCCGAATTCTTCCGGGAACCACCGAGGGCGTCCGAGATCCTTGCGTCTGAACCCATGCAAATAAGGAGGGCACAGCTGACGCCCGAGGAACGTCGACGCAGGATAGACAGTCGCAGCTGCCTCTACTGTGGAGAGAAAGGACATTATGCAGCCGGTTGTCCTTTAAAAAGGGCGGGCTCATCCGTAACAGCAGGAATACGGGTGAGTCAAACTAAAACCCCGTGGGTTTCCCCGGTTCGTTTTCCTTTTCCAGCCACTATTATTTGGGGTTCCCAAACCCTGAAAGTAAATGTCCTTATGGATTCAGGGGCTGACGATTGCTTCATTGATAGTTCACTTCTGGTTAAGTTAGGCATTCCCTCACGCCCTCTAAACACGCACATCGAGGCCACAGCCCTGGACGGTCGTTCTATTGGGCGGATGTCTCAGATATCGGTGCCCGTCACTCTAATCCTGTCTGGTAACCACAGGGAGGAGATCCAGTTCCTGCCCTTACATTCTCCTAACACTCCGATTGTGTTAGGCCATTCTTGGCTTGTCAAGCACAACCCTCACATCGACTGGACTACTGGTTCTGTTATTAACTGGAGCTCTTTTTGCCTTGCTCATTGTCTGAAGGCTGCTCCGCATGTTCTGAACAGACAGGGTTCACATTCCACAGAGGACATCGATGTGTCGTCTGTCCCTTCCGAATACTGGGATCTAAGGGAGGTCTTCAATAAGTCTCGGGCTACCTCGTTACCACCTCATCGGCCATATGACTGTGCCATAGACCTCCATCCAGGCACATCACCCCCCCGTGGACGTCTGTACTCCCTGTCCGGTCCGGAAACTAAGGCCATGGCGGATTATGTGGAAACCTCCCTCAGGGCTGGGATTATTCGGCCATCATCCTCTTCTGCTGGGGCGGGGTTTTTCTTCGTGGCCAAGAAGGATAAGACCCTACGCCCATGCATTGATTACCGGGGCCTGAACGACATTACGGTGAAAAACCGTTACCCACTTCCACTGCTCGCCTCCGCCTTTGAGCTGCTCCAAGGAGCCACAATATTCTCTAAACTGGATCTCCGAAACGCCTACCACCTGGTACGGATACGAGAAGGGGATGAATGGAAGACAGCGTTTAACACTGCTAGTGGGCACTATGAATACCTGGTGATGCCATTCGGGTTGACTAACGCTCCCGCTGTCTTCCAGGCTCTGGTAAACGACGTACTCCGGGACATGATTAATCGGTTTGTTTTTGTGTATTTGGACGATATCTTGATTTTTTCCCACTCAGCCCAGGAACACACGGCACACGTAAGACAGGTCCTTCAACGATTATTAGAGAACCAACTGTTTGTGAAAGCAGAGAAGTGTGAATTCCATCGATCTGTCATTCCTTTCCTGGGTTACATAGTGGCTGCGGGTAGCATCCGAATGGATCCAGGCAAGGTCCAAGCCGTCACTGATTGGCCACAACCCTCTTCACGCCTGGATCTGCAACGTTTCCTGGGGTTCGCCAATTTTTATCGGCGATTCATACGTAATTACAGTATTTTGGCAGCCCCACTCACTGCCTTAACCTCGACTAAGGTGAACTTTGTATGGTCCCCCCAAGCCGCCCAGGCTTTCGCTGCCCTCAAACAGCGCTTCACCTCAGCCCCGATTTTGATTCATCCAGATCCGGCCCGGCAGTTTGTGGTGGAGGTGGACGCCTCCAATGTCGGTGTGGGGGCCGTCTTGTCACAAAGGTCGGACAGCGACCAGAAGCTGCACCCCTGCGCATTCCTCTCTCGTCGTCTGACACCTGCTGAGGTTAACTACGACGTCGGCAACAGGGAATTGCTGGCGGTCAAGACTGCATTGGAGGAGTGGAGACATTGGCTGGAGGGGGCGGAACAGCCATTTCTTGTGTGGACAGACCACAAAAACCTGGAGTATCTACGCTCAGCCAGGAGGCTCAATGCCCGACAAGCCAGGTGGGCTCTGTTTTTTACCCGCTTTGATTTCACCCTATCTTATCGACCTGGTTCTAAGAACACTAAACCGGACGCCCTCTCCCGTGTGTTCAGTCCTGCTGCTGCCCAAGGTAGTGAGCACATTCTCCCTGCCTCTTGTCTGGCTACGTCCTTGGTCTGGGGTATTGAAGAGGATGTGCGTAACGCACAACAGTTGAGCCCTGACCCCGGAGGGGGCCCGCCAGGCTGCCTGTTCGTGCCTGACCCTGTCCGATCCCGAGTCCTGGAGTGGGGTCATTCATCCAAACTGACCTGCCACCCCGGCTCACGGCGGACCCTGGCATTTATACGTCGAAGGTTTTGGTGGCCCACCATGGGAGTGGATTTTCCCTCTTTTGTCTCTGCATGCACAGTGTGTAACCAAAACAAGACGCCCCGCCAGGCCCCGGCTGGTCTCCTACAGCCTCTTCCGGTCCCTCATCGTCCATGGTCGCACATCTCCCTGGATTTTGTCACAGGCCTGCCGCAATCCGACGGCAATACCGCTATCCTCACCATTGTGGACCGGTTCTCGAAGGCGGCACACTTCATCGCCCTGCCTAAGCTGCCATCGGCCAAGGAAACGGCCCAACTGATGGTGCAGCACGTTTTTAGGATCCACGGATTACCCGTTGACATCGTCTCCGACCGGGGCCCTCAGTTCACTTCCCAGTTCTGGAGGGCTTTCTGTACCCTTATTGGTTCTTCTATCAGCCTGTCCTCAGGATTCCACCCAGAGTCTAACGGCCAATCAGAGCGGGCCAACCAAGATCTAGAGACTGTGCTACGCTGCCTGGTTTCGGACAACCCCACCACCTGGAGCCGGCAACTCGTTTGGGTGGAATACGCCCGCAACACCCTGCCTTCCTCCGCTACTGGGCTTTCACCCTTCGAGTGCTCCTTGGGCTACCAGCCTCCGCTGTTCTCGGAGCAGGAAGAGGAGGTTGGCGTCCCGTCAGCCCAGCTGTTTGTTAGGCGCTGCCGTCGGACCTGGAGAAAGGCCCGGGCGGTTCTTCTACGAACAAATACCAGGTATCGGCGGCAGGCCGACCGTCGCAGGACCCAGGCTCCCCACTACCGTGTTGGCCAGAGGGTGTGGCTGTCCACCCGAGATCTGCCCCTTCGGGTGGAAAGTCGCAAGCTTTCGTCCCGTTACATCGGCCCTTATCAGATCTCCCGGGTTATCAATCGCTCAGCTATACGCCTCATGTTGCCCCGGTCCCTCCGCATTAATCCCACCTTTCATGTGTCCCGTGTTAAACCTGTCTCTCACTGTCCTTTGTCTCCTGTTCCCAGGCCTGCCCCTCCTCCTCGGGCTATTGACAACCAACCTGCTTGGACGGTGCGTCGCCTCCTGAGAGTCCGTCCCCGGGGCCGGGGTTTCCAGTACCTGGTTGACTGGGAGGGCTACGGGCCGGAGGAGCGGTCTTGGGTCTCTACCAGGGACATCCTCGACCCGGAGCTCATCGCTGACTTTCATCGGCGACATCCCGGTCAGCCAGGTATGCACCCGGGTCGGTCGCCAGGTGGCGCCCGTAGGGGGAGGGGTACTGTCATGTCCTGATATGTTTCACCTGTCTGTGTTTGTCCCCTCCCCACACCAGGTGCACCCTATCACCAGCATTAATCAGTGTGGGTATTTAGTCTCTTGGGTGCTGTTGGCATTTGCCAGATCGTCTTGCCTAGTCAGTCGTTTCCAGCACTCTCTCGTATTATTAACTCTGCCAGTCTGTTTCCCGGTATTTGGACCTCTACCTGCCTGTTGGATTACGTTCCTGTCTAGCCCCCTCATGTGCCTTCGACCATCTGATCTGCTGCCAAACGAACTCTGCCTGCATTACGGATTACGAGACTGTCTACTCCTCTGTACTGCCATCCTTCTGATTCCCGGTACCGAACTCTGCCTGAACTACGACTACGAGCCTGACTCCCCTTATTGGACGACTGCCATTCTGATTCCCTGTTACCAACACTGCCTGTCATTGACTACGAACCTGTCTTGCCCTATATCTACTATTAAACAGTCAATCATATCCCTGCCTCCGTGTCCGCTTTTGGGTCCCATATATCTGTCATTCTGTCACAGCGAAACAGTTCATTCAGCCTCATTTACTGCCTTTGAAAAAAACATAGCTGATATGGCTGACTTGCTTAAACAAATGTGGTTTCTACTGACAATTGAGATGTACAAACTATGGCATAAGGGGACGACAAGTGGATAAGAGGCAATCTGTAATTTCGATTAAGACATTAGTGAGCGAGCGACGACGGACGTATATGTAACTATTTGTTCAGCACTTTTGAAACGTACAGCGACAGAATTCAGAACATGGGCCGTTCTTACAGTGTACTCCCAAGTCAGAATCGAATGATAAATAAAGAGGGCATATAAGCAGATAATAGAAGGTTACAATATTTGATTATTACATTTCTCAAAAACAGGTTATAGGCTACATGTACACCACCAAGTTAAAACAGTAGGCAAAGTTAAGAGGTGAAAATAGGCCAAATTATTAGGGTAAGGACTAACAGCTTTACTACACAACATTCACACACTGCTAACTAGCTAGCCGTTTCACACTGGTTACAGCAGCATAAGACATAACACAAGGATTAGCCAGTAGACTTGATTCATGATGATGATTGCTAGATAAAATTGTGAAAATAAGATGTTGACATGATCAGTCCAATCAAAGCTACTGTACATATAACGTGATTTGATGTCATTTCTGTGGCCAATGACCTTGAGCCTTCTAAGAAATGCACTTGTAATATAACTCTCTGGCTTTACCCAAAGGGCTGAAATGTTGGATGTCCACCCTTAGTAAGAACTGAAAATTGGCAATTGCGCAATGTCCCCATGAGCGACAGAACACTGAGCCAATTACGTCACAATGCCCCTATTTTCTGCTGGCCTGCCCCACCACCACAGAAAGCACTGATCTTAATGACGGCTCACCATTGCCCACAGCTAAGCCCCTTTCTGATCCCGAACAAAACCGGCATTAGCTAAGTTTCCATCCAATTGGCAACGGATTTTCCTGTCAATATTGTAAAATCTACGTAAAAACAATATGCGCATTTTCCCACTAGAGATGGGTTTCCATCAAATTGACTTGTTGCAGATAAAAGGCTGACATAGTTAAATTCCGACGCAACCAATTAAAAAATACAAGTTAAATGGGTTTTCAATACATTTTCAACTCTACTGATGGTTTTCTCACATAAACAATGTGCGATATATAGGGAGAGAGCTCTAACCAACAGCTTGCAGGCTGTAGATACAGTACCGTAGCTACATGCTGTTGGCTAGAGCTCATATATAGCCTACGTATGAGATTATTATGGACAAAAGAGCAAGATTCCTTTTATTTGTCAAACGGCAGACAAGCGTCGATGATCATGTCACCAGAATAAGACCGTCGTTATTTATTGGAAAGGAACATCAAGCTCATCACCTTTGCACTTTCACCAACCTGTGATGTTAATCATAATTTATTTAATCTGTAGTCTAATAAACTGCATGCTTTCCTGACGAGTCGCAGTGGGAGGAACAACATGCAGATCACACCCTGTCTAGCATATTATTATTATTTTTCGACATTTGGAAAGTTTCCATCAGGCCTGTCATGACATGTTTTATTCGGCATGTACTTTACTTGCATAAAAAGGTGGAAACCTGGTTATTGTTTACAAAGTAGTTATACTCAAATCTACGTTTAGTTAATTGTTTTAAAGAAATGTGTAACCTCATACATAAAATCTGCATGCCAATAGGCACCATGCTACCTATAGTGCACTACTTTTGACCAGAAACCATATGTAGTGCAATACTTTTGACCAGGGTACACTATAGGGAATAGGGTTCAATTTGAGCCCTATGGGCCCTGGTCAAAAGTAGTGCACTACATAGGGAATATGGTGCTATTTAGAATGCAGACATAACCTGCCTGTAATACTAAGGATTATCCACAGACTGGGAGTGTAAAACCCTGACACTGGGATTGTATTTTATGGTGCTCTGAGTTGTGGCACCTAAACATTTTATATCAGGTTCAGGTTGAGAAAATTACGATTTTTATGTGGAAAATATATTTTTGTTCTTATATTTGTAGTTTGGGTCAAATCTAAAAGAGAGATGGAAGGAGTGCAAAACGATGAGAGGGCGATAGAGGGCGATAGAGGGCGATGAGAGGGCGATAGAGGGCGATAGAGGGCGATGAGAGGGCGATAGAGGGCGATAGAGGGCGATAGAGGGCGATAGAGGGCGATAGAGGGCGATAGAGGGCGATAGAGGGCGATAGAGAGCGATGAGAGGGCGATAGAGGGCGATAGAGAGCGATGGAGGGCGATAGAGAGCGATAGCGGGTGATAGAGGGCGATAGAGGGCGATAGAGGGCGATAGAGGGCGATAGAGGGCGATAGAGGGCGATAGAGGGCGATAGAGGGCGATAGAGGGCGATAGAGGGCGATAGAGAGCGATGAGAGCGATAGAGGGTGATAGAGGGCGATAGAGAGCGATGGAGGGCGATAGAGAGCGATAGAGGGTGATAGAGGGCGATAGAGAGCGATGGAGGGCGATAGAGAGCGATAGAGGGTGATAGAGGGCGATAGAGGGTGATAGAGAGCGATAGAGGGCGATAGAGGGTGATAGAGGGCGATAGAGGGCGATAGAGAGCGATAGAGGGTGATAGAGGGCGATAGAGAGCGATGGAGGGCGATAGAGAGCGATAGAGGGTGATAGAGGGCGATAGAGGGTGATAGAGAGCGATAGAGGGCGATAGAGGGTGATAGAGGGCGATAGAGGGCGATAGAGAGCGATAGAGGGCGATAGAGGGCGATAGAGAGCGATGGAGGGCGATAGAGAGCGATAGAGAGCGATGGAGGGCGATAGAGAGCGATAGAGGGTGATAGAGGGCGATAGAGGGCGATAGAGGGCGATAGAGGGCGATAGAGGGCGATGGAGGGCGATAGAGAGCGATAGAGAGCGATAGAGGGCGATAGAGGGCGATGGAGGGCGATGGAGGGCGATGGAGGGCGATGGAGGGCAAGGGGTAGAGATGAACAACGAAGGAAGGATGGGCTGGAGGAAAAATAAAAAGACATGGGTGGAGCAAGAGAGAGAGAGAGAGGGAGAGAGACCTGGGCTATACAGTAAATCTCAGTAAGACAAGAATAATGGTGTTCCAAAAAATGTCCAGTTGCCAGAACCACAAATACAAATTCCATCTAGACACCGTTGCCCTAGAGCACACAAAAAACTATACATACCTCGGCCTAAACATCAGCGCCACAGGTAACTTCCACAAAGCTGTGAACGATCTGAGAGACAAGGCAAGGAGGGCCTTCTATGTCATCAAAAGGAACATAAAATTCAACATACCAATTAGGATCTGGCTAAAAATACTTGAATCAGTTATAGAACCCATTGCCCTTTATGGTTGTGAGGTCTGGGGTTCCGCGCACCAACCAAGAATTCACAAATTGGGACAAACACCAAATTGAGATTCTGCATGCAGAATTCTGCAAAAATATCCTCTGTGTACAACAAAAAAACACCAGAATTAGGCCGGTACCTGCTAGTTATCAAAATCCAGAAAATAGCCATTAAATTCTACAACCAACCTAAAAGGAAGTGATTCCCAAACCTTCCATAACAAAGCCATCACCTACAGAGAGACGGACCTGGAGAAGAGTCCCCTAAGCAAGCTGGTCCTGGGGCTTTGTTCACAAACACAAACAGACCCCACAGAGCACCAGGACAACAACACAATTAGACCCAACCAAATCATGAGAAAACAAAAAGAGAAGAGCAGTGTAGCACTAGAATGCTATTTGGCCCTAAACAGTGACTGAACCAAACTTAAGGAAAGCTTTGACTATGTACAGACTCAGTGAGCATAGCCAAGGTCTCAGTTGTAAAGGTGAAATAAAATGTTCTTTATTGAGAAAGGCCGCCGTAGGCAGACCTGGCTCTCAAGAGAAGACAGGCTATGTGCACACTGCCCACAAAATTAGGTGGAAACTGAGCTGCACTTCCTAACCTCCTTCCAAATGTATGACCAAATACATATTTCCCTCAGATTACACAGATCCACAAAAAAATCTAAAACAAACCCAATTTTGATAAACTCCCATATTTACTGGGTGAAATACCACAGTGTGCATCACAGCAGCAAGATTTGTGACCTGTTGCCACAAGAAAAGGGCAACCAGTGAAGAACAAACACCATTGTAAATACAACCCATATTTATGTTTATTTATTTTCCCATTTGTTTTAACTATTTGCACGTTGTTACAACACTGTATATAGACATAATATGACATTTGAAATGTCTTTATTATTTTTGGGTTACTATCTACTTCACTTGCTTTGGCGGCAGGTAGCCTAGTGGTCAGGGTGTTGGGCCAATAACAGAAAGGTTGCTGGATTGAATCCCCGAGCTGACAAGGTAAATAGTCTGTCGTTCTGCCCCTGAACAAGGCAGTTAACCCAATGTTCCTAGGCCGTCATTGTAAAGAAGAATTAGTTCTTAACTGACTTGCCTAGTTAAATAAAGGTTAAATAAAAATTATACTTTTTGGGGAAATGTTAACATACTGTATGTTTCCCATGCCAATAAAGCCCTTAAATTGAATTGAAATTGAGAGAGAGAGAGAGAGAGAGAGAGAGAGAGAGAGGAACACAGAGAGAAAGAAAGAGGCAGCTGATGGTCCAGTAAGGTCAGCTGTCTGTCTGCTGATGGTCCAGTAAGGTCAGCTGTCTGTCTGCTGAAGGAAGGAGCTCTCTGTCTGTCTGTCCATTGGCTGTGATTGATGGACCAGTCTGAGAGAACGTGATCAGGTTAGACCAAGTCTGTTTTTTCTCCAATCAATACCTCAGCCTGCGCTCCCTAACATCCTTAACCTCACTCCATCATCAGCCATAACTAACATTTCAATAACAGACATAAAGAGTTCCTCTAAAACAAATGTCTTGTTGGGAAATCATTGTTGATCTCATGAATAATGACTATCAGAAGTGTTATGTGACATTTTCAGAGACAGTAAAATCTCACATTTTATGTGACAATGCGAGGGATGGAGAGATGAAATGGATGGAGGGATGAAATGGATGGAGGGATGAAATGGATGGAGGGATGAAATGGATGGAGGGATGGGACACTGAGCAGTAAGATCAGTAGAAAAACAGCAGACATGACATCATTATTTTATTAATGAATCATGACCCCCTAGAAAAAAATTATGTCTGTCCTTCTTCCCCCACTCTACCCCTCCTCTTCCTTCTCCTCCCCTGCTCCTCCTCCTCCCCTTCTCCTCTTATTCCTCCCCACTCTCCTCCTCCTCCAACCCTAACCTTAACCCTAACCTTAACCACACTGCTAACCCTAATGCCTAACCCTAACCTTAAATTAAGGCCAAAAACTTTTGACTTTGCAGCTGGCCTATTTAAGGGGAAATCACTCAGTTCTGACTCCAGGACAAGACTCGTAACAATAAACATC
This sequence comes from Thymallus thymallus, assembly GCA_023634145.1. Classification (NCBI taxonomy): domain Eukaryota; kingdom Metazoa; phylum Chordata; class Actinopteri; order Salmoniformes; family Salmonidae; genus Thymallus; species Thymallus thymallus. The sequence continues at coordinate 19,964 of JAKYLM010000244.1, forward strand.
AGCCTGCCCTCTCCTCCTTCTCCTCTCCTTCCCAAATGCATTGTTGAAAGCTGTGATGCTGCCATGCTGCTCTCCCTGTCAGTGCGTGTCATGGCCGTGAGTGGGTCCTAATGTGAGTAGACAGCCAGGTTCACTGATACAGACAGAGAGAGACATTTTGGCTCTCCTCTCGCCAGTCGCCACACCACACTGCATGGGCTCCATTTGCTAAAGGAGATGACGTGTGACTCGGCACCCCCACCTCCCACACACACACACTTTATTCTCGATTGTAGGCTGGTGCTAAGGTGGCGCAAGTGCCAAATGCATATTAGTTGGCAATGTTGGTATGTAAAAACTGTGACTCCTGCATTTTCCCCTTGCACAGCTAGGCAATTAACCTGTCTAATATCAACTTGCTTGCTCTGAGGTGGGAGGGGTAGAAATATTTGAGGTGTGTGCTTGAAAACAAGCGCAAAAGGGATAATTTCATACAGTGTATATCAGGAGATTTGAGACTTGGTGATGGTATGGATTTTGTGAGTGGAAACCAACCTATCTAGCTGTGACACTCAGTGCCCTTATGCTCATGGAAAACAAGAGGAGATGTGCTTTTTGGGCCGGTATCCCTCATATTAATAAACATAAAAAATATATATATTATTTTTTCATTTTGTTTCGTTAGATTTAAGACCGAGCATAGCCTCCCCTCCCCTCAATGAAGGCTGTTTTTTTTTCTCCTGCCCAATGTGTTCGCCAAGTAGCCAAGCCTATCAATAAAGGGTTTAGCTTGTGAGACTGCTTTGAAATAAATCTTAATCATCAAAGCTTTATTAAAATAGCAAGTTTGGGAGCAGCAAAACAGTGAGCGGACATCCCCTTCTTATCAATGTGTTGTAGGCCTACATTATTTTAGCCAGCTCCCGTTATGGAAGTGGGAATAACCCCTCCATGTAGGTCAGATGTGTCTATATGCCCATCATGAAATGAGAAATGAGATGATGCTGGTGATTCTCGAATTTAGAAGTTATTTTCCTGTAATAAATGCTTGTTTTTCGTTTCATATGATTAAAAACCAAGCCCTCTATAGGCTACTCTTACCCTAGGCCTATAGGCTGCTATACAAAAGGCTGGTTCAACAACAATGAGTCATGTCTTTTTGATACTGACGATGTTATGACATCATGCTTCTGACTGCAACCTATTTAGAAAGAGGGTTGTTGTTTAAATAAACAGATTGCTTGTTTCTCATTTAATTTGATTATAACCAAACTTATTAGAATGATTCCCCATCCCCTATTTCTGGAGAAGTGTGAATGCGATCTGTAGCGATTGTTCCATGATGTTTCTAAAACATTATATTGGGGAGCATTATAATGGTGAGAGGACATGCCCCCTTTCTCTTTATATTGGATATTTTTCCAGCTTCTGTGAAAAGTTTGGATGTGTGTAAAACCCTACATAGTCTGTGTTGCCTTAACATATGACTCGTTTCAGGAAACTAGGCGTATGCCACGTGTCACTTCTTCACAGGAGATGCATTTGAACTGTAAACATTTTTTTCTATCAAAATCGTTTTTTGGGCAGAAATGCCTTCGGGAACATATGAACTTTCATGTGCCTTAATAACAAACTTGTATGCCATCTTTAAATATGAATGCAATTGTTAGATTATGAGCCTAGTTGGTTTAGTCACGGAAAAAGACAGGAACCTTCTCGCTAGCCATGATTGGCTGAGATAATGGGTGAGCTGGACATGCCGAGAGATGAGTTTAGATTGGTCTGCCATATAGCACGCTTCTGTCTATAATGAGCTTTTTCAGAATGTGTAGGTAATCCTTTCTAACGTAGATTTTTTGGAAAGATAGCTCTCCACTTTCTGGAGGACCGAGTTTTGAAATCAGTGGAATACCCGGTGGAAGCAGAGTATGATAGCTAACGAGATGGAGAACATTCAGGCGTTTGATTGCAAATGCGGAGAGAGTCGAAAAGAGAACACAGAAGGCTGTTGTATAAAACACCGGTCTTCGGATTACTTCTTCAAACTAAGGGCAGCCATGGTATCCGTGCCTGAGAGGGAGAAGCGTTTATCCATGTATACGGGTAAGATAGTCGAACTAGCTACATTTTCAGATATTATACGTTTCTAATTTTGTCAAAAAGTTGTTTTCATTGCAAGTTAAAGCGTACTATTAGCTAGCTAGCTAAGGTTAGCTGGCTGGCTGGCTCGCTAGCTAACGGTACGTGTATGATCTGTGTATTAATATTATTCGTGTCTCAGAGCCATTTGCATTGCTAGTTATAGCCAAATGTTAGCTATTATATTATTGTATGCCCATGGAGAGCAATTATGGTGCCTCTCCAAAGCCAGCGACAAGCGTGCAGTCATTAATTAAAAGCCCCCCCCCCCCCCTCCACCCCTTCCCAGACCCCCTCCTCTGAATGTACTGGGCACTGCGGACTTATTCCAAATAAATTTACACACAGACATAAAACCTGTCCTTCGGGATAATCCCTCCACAGCCCCCCCTCTTTCTTTCTTTCTTTCTTTCTTTCTTTCTTTCTTTCTTTCTTTCTTTCTTTCTTTCTTTCTTTCTTTCTTTCTTTCTTTCTTTCTTTCTTTCTTTCTTTCTTTCTTTCTTTCTTTCTTTCTTTCTTTCTTTCTTTCTTTCTTTCTTTCTTTCTTTCTTTCTCTCTCTCTCTCTCTCTTTATTTCTGTATTAAGACAGCCTATTTAAAACAAGTTGTTTAGTTTTGATTAGAATGATTCACTCTTTTTAGGACTCATTAATAGTGAATTAAAAAATGTTTATTGACAATGTTTGGCATGTCCATGGCTCAGCCATAATGCAATTTACAGTAGGCCTAACCCCTATATCAGTACGAATGCTATGTGTAACCCTCTCCTGCAGTAAAATGACGAAATCACACTCTAGTAGTCTCATGGGTGGGATTTTATAAATATTTTTCAGAATCTCATAATTAGTAAAACATTTAAAAAATCTGGTGTTTCTATGTCAATTTAAAAATATATATTTCATTCTTTTGTGATGTATATAACTCTATATGTCACTATCGTAGAGAGAGGCTGACCATAGCGCAGCACAGTTATAGTTCGACATGGTTTATTTAACACAAACTTGTAGAAAACCTTCAAAGTAGATTTGTCTATGACTACCAAGAAACCTGATTTAGTCCACTACAGTATAAGGTTAACAATATATTTCCAAATGGAAGCCATGCAGTTACTTAGAACAATGTGGACTGCAAGCATGTTCAACATTTTTAGCAAAGATGGGATAGGCCTACAATTTTACTATTTTGTTTCTGTTCTATTTAACATGTGGAAGGGAGGACTGTTAACGAGTTACGAAAGAGTTATGATATGACCCTCAACTACACGATATGATCCGTAAAATTTTACTCTGAGGATTCAACCCTGTGGGGATCTTCGTGGACCATTGACCTCAGTAAGAAGTAAGTCACGGGCCTATATAGGCTGGTGGGGGAAATGGGGCTGGTACAGGCTATATATCAGCAATAAGGCCCGAGGGGGTGTGGCATATGGCCAGTATACCACGGCTAAGGGCTGTTCTTATGCGTGACGCAACGTGGACTGCAAGGACACAGCCCTTAGCCGTGGTATATTGGCCATATATCACAAACCCCAGAGGTGCCCTATTACTATAATAAACTGGTTACCAACGTAATTAGAGCAGTAAAAATAAATGTTTTGTCATACCCATGGGTGGTGATATACCACGGCTTTCAGCCAATCAGCATTCAGGGCTCGAACCACCCAGTGTATAAATCAGCATAATTTCCCAAATGTGGTTTGGCCTTTTGGCATATACACTAACACTGGTATGGCAGAAGCACATGTTTGAGAACAGTCACAATGATGAAGTTACACTGTCACTGTAATGATGCATCTATTAAGATAATTAAATATGAGCTCTTGCATGGCATGACATGAATGCGCTATAGATATACCATGGATATATTTCATTAACCTGTTCATCAGGAAATGCTTATAGGTGTGCCATAAATGCATTATGGATATGCAGTCAAAGTAAATCGTTACCATTATTCATCAAAACCCAGCTCTGTCGTGCCACCGGCTGTTTCTTTGCCCCATAATGCCTGCTGTTAAAATAGCAACCACCAGAGCTAAGAATGACCATTGCGTTAGGTTTGTTAAACTAGACTAGACCCCACACACACCCCCTCCGCTACACTCGCAAACAGCCGACAGACCCTGACCCGGGTGCTCGTAACTCATACCAGGTAAAGAGTGCAGGGGGTTGGAGGGGGTACCGTGCGCAGTGGGTGGTGGGTTATTGATTGGTTGTCTGCAGTGGTATAGTGGAGGGTAAACGCAAGATAAATGCACCTTTTTTATTTTGAGTCAGGGTTTACCCACTTTTTGTTGAAAAATTAATTGAAAGTATAGGGAGCGTTACTTTATTCACCGTGAATGGTGATCAGTTGTCTATTTTCTATGGCATGGTACATGTCTATTTTCTATACTGTAGATGAGGATCTGCTTGAACTATAGAGCTGCTGCTCTGCCAGTCTTGCAGGAGTCCTGAGGTCTGTAGTCTAGAGGAGCCAGCCACAGCTACACACACACACACACACACACACACACACACACACACACACACACACATACATACATACACACACACGCGCGCACACACACACACACACACACACACATAGACACACACACACACACACACACACACACACACACACACACACACACACACACACACACAGCTACACACACACACACACACACACACACACACACACACACACACACACACACACACACACACACACACACACACACACACACACACACACACACATACATACATACACACACACGCGCGCACACACACACACACACACACACACATAGACACACACACACATAGACACACACACACACACACACACACCGATATCCCCTCCATTTGCATCAGTGATTTAGAAGCCTCTCCAAAGCCAGCGACAAGCGTGCACTCATTAATTAAAAGCCCCCCCCCCCCCCCTCCACCCCTTCCCAGACCCCCTCCTCTGAATGTACTGGGCACTGCGGACTTATTCCAAATAAATTTACACACAGACATAAAACCTGTCCTTCGGGATAATCCCTCCACAGCCCCCCCTCTTTCTTTCTTTCTTTCTTTCTTTCTTTCTTTCTTTCTTTCTTTCTTTCTTTCTTTCTTTCTTTCTTTCTTTCTTTCTTTCTTTCTTTCTTTCTTTCTTTCTTTCTTTCTTTCTTTCTTTCTTTCTTTCTTTCTTTCTTTCTTTCTTTCTCTCTCTCTCTCTCTCTCTCTTTCTCTCTTTCTCTTACTCTTTTTCTATACTCCCTCTTCCTAAACACCCCCATTTAAACCCGCCTTCACAAACCTTGACACTTCACCCCACTCTCACCCCCAATCTCCAACCCACAGTCATGACATCCATGTTAACATTTACATGTGCCATGCGACCTACCAGTCCGCCGCCGTGGGTCACAGTGTCCTTTGGCTCAGATCAGGCTAGGGGTCCAAAGAAAGCTGATCAGCAGGCCAGCGGTCACCTCTCCCTGGCTGGGAGTGAGTGGATGGGGGAGATTGATGGGAGAGACGTGCTAAAGCCTGTCTGAGCCCAAGGAGAGGGAAGAGTCTCCAGCCTCTCACCTCAGTGCTCCCCAGGCAGCCTCCTCAGCACTTTTCCCCACACAGTCCCACTCCCACACCCACACCCACTCCCACACCCACACCCACACCCACACCCACACCCACACCCACAGAGCTATCTAGCTACAGTACAGAGGAGAGAGAATAGAGAAAACTACAGGTGAGTTAAGTATGTGTGTGTCTGTCTGCCTAGTGCCTGGTAGTGTGTTTGGATGTGTGTGTGTGTGTGTGTGTGTTGCATTACTTGCCTGCAGAGTAATGTGTGTGCGTGTGTGCGTGTGTACGTGTGTAATTGTGCACGTGCGTAAGTACGTGAGAGTGTATGTGCGTGTGTATGTGCGTGAGTGCGTGCGCACTTGTGTGTGTGCCATAAAAATGTGTCGGGGAACAAACTGCAATGGCAGGGCTTTTGTTGGAGTCCCCCTCGGGGCAGCAGACTCACATGAGTCAGCAGCCAGTCGGATTTACAGCAGATTGATTAAATTAGCATTCGTTCCGGGACCAGAATATCAACTCATCCCCCCCCTCCCCCGCCTGCCATGACACCGACCACTGCCAAGCCCCTGTCACCCCCCTCCACCATCTCCTGTCGAAACTAACACCTCCTCCACCCCCCCACCATGACCGGGAAATTACTTCTTTCTCAGTGACAGGGAGCAAAAATGTACTCTGTGGCAACAACGGGAAATAAAATAAAATGGACCTACATGTATCTGTTTTGAAGGTCAGTGGCGAGAGAGATCCAGAGAGAGATCCAGAGAGAGATCCAGAGAGAGATCCAGAGAGAGATCCAGAGAGAGATCCAGAGAGGGATCCAGAGAGAGATCCAGAGAGAGATCCAGAGAGAGATCCAGAGAGAGATCCAGAGAGGGATCCAGAGAGAGATGGCCCGGACCCCAAATGATCAAGTATTGACTGGATGCGGTGAAGGAGGAGAGGAGGAAGGCAAGAAAAGAGCTCTCTACGCTTCTTAAACAAGGCCTGGGGGCAGAGCAAGGCTGGCTGACCTGCTTCTTTATGATTTGTAACACAGAAATTAGACATTTTCCAGCCAATTAATTTGGCGAGGGAAACAAGATCAATTAGGCAGGAAAATATTGCAGACAGACAGGCTGGCTGCCAGACAGCCAGACAAGCAGACAGGCAACCAAGCAGGCAGACAAGCAGACAGGCAGGCAGACAGGCAGACAGGCAGACAGCCTGGCAGCCAGCCAGCCAGCCAGCCAGCCAGCCAGCCAGCCAGACAGACAGACAGACAGACAGACAGACAGACAGACAGACAGACAGACAGACAGACAGACAGACAGACAGACAGACAGACAGATAAGCAGCCAGGCAGGTAGACAGACAGACAGACAGACAGACAGACAGACAGGCAGGCAGACAGACAGACAGGCAGGCAGGCAGGCAGGCAGGCAGGCAGGCAGGCAGACAGACAGACAGACAGACAGACAGACAGACAGACAGACAGACAGACAGACAGGCAGGCAGGCAGGCAGGCAGGCAGACAGACAGACAGACAGACAGACAGACAGACAGACAGACAGACAGACAGACAGACAGACAGACAGACAGGCCAAGCTAGTACCTCTCTTGTTTCCCTCCCTGATTGTTGTTTTCCTGCTGTATTGTACATCCTAACTCTCCTGTGGGGAAGTAAATGCAAACACAAATGGTCCTTTGCCTTTCTCTAAAGCACAGTGTTTATCTATGAATATTTCATCAAATTAGCAAGATTCTCTTTGATGAGTAAATTGCTGTTTAGTACCATGCTTGTTTTACCCTCATCTCAGAGAGCTGAGTTATGAATGAAAGGCCTTCACTTACTCGCCATCATTAGTGTTCATTTTTAAAACCCACAAAGAGTAGAGCAACATTAGAAGGTAGGGGGATTCTGGTATAGCTATCAGGATGAATGGTTGATATTTAGTATCTTGCCTGTGTCCCTTATCCGATAGAGCAGAGTTACAAATGAACCATCCCTTCTAAGAGCACTATGGGTAAAATGGAGGACCATTAGAGCCTGGTCGATTCAGGTAAAGCTATAGCATCTGTCAAAGCTTTTAGGACGAATGTTTGATATGGTAGGTATCAATGGAGTGGAACGTTAAGCAGGTGAAAAAAGGTGGGGGGAAGGTGTGAGGGATTTGGCGTGGGGTGAGGTGGGGGGAGAACCATACTGTGGCTGGGTGATCAAGAGACAGAGAAGATGTTATAGGTGATTTTACAGAGGGAAGGTGGCTGGTAGTGGGAGATGCTATCTGAGTGGCTACATCAGAGGTAGAGGTAAGCAGGAATAAAAGATAGACAGACAGCGGAGGCAGACATGGACCCACTGTGTGGAAAAAGATCAGAAGGATGGAATGACAGACACAATCAAGGGGGAAAACCAGGCAAAGAAAGGGCGTAGGGAATAAAAGGAGAAGGGGAAAGGTGGAGGGAGGGAAGATGAGAAAGAGATTCCTCTTTCGGGAGAAGCAAATCGTTTAAATGACATGGTATCTTGCAGCTGCCGTGGCAGAGGGAGCGGAGGATTTGGGAAATGTAACAAATCAGCCTAAACCAAACAGTAGCTAATCCTGTGTGGGTCCAGGAACAGTTGGATTTCATGGGCCTCTAGTCCCCGTCACCCCGGGACCAGGGGCAGGGAGGGAGGGCTCGGAGGGGGGCAGAGAGGGGGGGTGCCCCAAGCACGGCTTTACTGATAACTAACACCGCACTAAGGCCAGGACAGATTCAGAATTTTTTAAAACAGACTAGATATATAATACTCTTATCAGGATCTTAGCCTTAGTATTCCCCTTTTTACATCTGTCAAGGACAATTTGAATTATGTTCTTCCTGAATTCATTAAATGTCAATGTTAATAATCCATAGTATCACATGGCTAAATAGCATTATAACCATATCCTTGTCAATTCATAATTAACCTTTCAATCAAGGGGGAAAACCATCATTTCATAATGCATCTTTTAATGTACCATTTCATGTTACCAAATATTTAATAATGGGATCTACAGATGTATTATCTTGATTTGAGCTGGTTTACTACTGCAGGAAAAATCATCCTACAGCAACAGGAAATGTGAATTATTATATGGATTATAATTAATGGACATTTTTGTAGGGGTTGATATGGAAATGACAAACTTCAGAAGTCTGTTCAAAACCTCAAATATAAAAGTATAAATCCTGCAACAAGGTGATCAAATTAAGATTCTACATCTGTAAATGTCATTACAGATTTGGTTGAGGCTCTATACTTAAACACTAGATAAGTATTTGCTCTTGGTGAACCAATGGGCAACGGCACCAATGTCCATATATCTCACCTCATTGATTTTGTAAAAAAGTTTAAAAAAAAAAAGTTTTAAAAAAAGGGTTGGAAGCGTAATTGTGAGAAAGCATCAGAAGACAGTAAAGAATCCCCAAATGAAACATTTCAGCTCCCCTCCCTCTGGCTATTCATTCTGACATCTTCTGCAGATGAGCCGGATGGTTATATATGGCCAGGTATGGCACAGGTAGCGTTCGATAACCCTTAATGTTCAAATAACACTGCAGGGAAATGGATTTCAGATAAACATTATGAGGCCCTGTGTCAATAAAGAGCCTTGTTTATGATTTTTTTTTGTCGCTACTGCTGCCCCAGTATTCATTGGAGGAGCAGTTTCTGGGGTGTAACCGCTGACGGATAGGGTTTAGGTCTCTCTCTCTTCTCTCTCTCTCTCTCTCTCTCTCTCTCTCTCTCTCTCTCTCTCTCTCTCTCTCTCTCTCTCTCTCTCTCTCTCTCTCTCTCTCTCTCTCTCTCTCTCTCTCTGTCTCTCTCTCTCTCTCTCCCTCCCTCCCTCTCTCCCTCTCCCCTGAGGAGCTGTTATGTGTCTGTGTCACAGCTGCTGTGGATGCGTAGGCAGAGGACAGGGTGTATAGGCAGGGCCAGGGGTCCATTTTGACAGTTGTTAAGACAGCTGCCTATGGAGACATTTGTCGCCGGGTAGATTCTGGACATTGTTGGGACAACATCCTGTAGCAACATGTTGGAACATGGATAACATTTTTGGGACAACATATTGGAGCATGCTTAAGTTTTTTAAGCCTCAGATATGTGCTGTCTAAAGATCAATGGACATCGGTATTCAAACACCCTTTACCCTTACCACTCCTTGCCATCACCTACTCTTGGCCACCGTCACTCCTACACTAGCACGAAAACTGGAAAGTCCCATGTACAGTACCGTCACAATCAGAACCTGACTGGAAGAGCACTGTCAGAGAGGCCCAGAGCCAACGTCAGTAAATGCACACATGGCTCTACCCTCTACCCTCCAGCACCAATGGATCATGCCTTGTTTATCAATCCAACATGTTATGCTTCTCCTAAATGACCATCCTGTTCTGTTTTGTACAGCAAGCACTGGGCCGAGACTGGAACATGGGCCTGTAAATCTAGCCCACTGATCAGAACATAACACAGAACTGCTGTTAATGATACTAGTGTGGCATGATGTACTTGCCTGGCGGCGGTAGTGGACCTCAGCCATCATTCATCGCCATCACCAGGGTTTTAGGAAGTTTCCCAGCTGTGAATGGAGGGAGCCTCGTTTGTCATGCTGCTGGCCTGGCCAAAGGTATTGTGTGGTGGACCAGATGTCCGGACAGTGACCACATTTCCATGCACAATTCTCTCTGAATGAATAGTAATGTGATCATTGGCCACTGGGCTTGTTGTCAAGCTGCTGGTGATAGGGCTGTGTGGTGGGCTGGGCGTCTGGATGAATTGGCCACCAGGCTCATTATCAGAGTGAGAGCTACCGTCTCTGGTCTCAGACGCCATCAATTGACTTCCTGCTTTTTTTATTTTTTTTAATCTCCTTTTCGACTCTCACAACGCAACCAGACGTTTCAACGTTTAGAGTGGTTGGCTTGAATACCAACCGTCGCATATGCAAATGGGCTTCTTAGTATGCCGGTGTCATATTGTTACAGAGAATATCAATCAGAGCTTTCGACAGGCCAAAGTGGTTGAAGTGCATCGTTATAGCAGTAGAGGATGGAAGGAGAGTGGGGCCCTGACAGAATCAGCCATGTATCAGCCCGCTGCCATGCGGCTGTGAAACAAAGAGAGTGGGGCAATGACAGAATCAGCCATGTATCAGCCCGCTGCCATGCGGCTGTGAAACAAGAAGAGTGGGGCCCTGACAGAATCAGCCATGTATCAGCCCGCTGCCATGCGGCTGTGAAACAAGGAGAGTGGGGACCTGACAGAATCAGCCATGTATCAGCCCGTTGCCATGCGGCTGTGAAACAAGGAGAGTGGGGCACTGACAGAATCAGCCATGTATCAGCCCGCTGCCATGCGGCTGTGAAAGAAGGAGAGTGGGGCCCTGACAGAATCAGCCATGTAACAGCCCGCTGCCATGCGGCTGTGAAACAAGGAGAATGGGGCCCTGACAGAATCAGCCATGTATCAGCCTGCTGCCATGCGGCTGTGAAACAAAGCGAGTCGGGCCCTGACAGAATCAGCCATGTATCAGCCTGCTGCCATGCGGCTGTGAAACAAAGAGAGTGGGGCAATGACAGAATCAGCCATGTATCAGCCCGCTGCCATGCGGCTGTGAAACAAGGAGAGTGGGGCAATGACAGAATCAGCCATGTATCAGCCCGCTGCCATGCGGCTGTGAAACAAGGAGAGTGGGGCCCTGACAGAATCAGCCATGTATCAGCCCGCTGCCATGCGGCTGTGAAACAAGGAGAGTGGGGCCCTGACAGAATCAGCCATGTATCAGCCTGCTGCCATGCGGCTGTGAAACAAGGAGAGTGGGGCCCTGACAGAATCAGCCATGTATCAGCCCGCTGCCATGCGGCTGTGAAACAAGGAGAGTGGGGCCCTGACAGAATCAGTCCGCTGCCATGCGGCTGTGAAACAAGGAGAGTGGGGCCCTGACAGAATCAGCCATGTATCAGCCCGCTGCCATGTGGCTGTGAAACAAGAAGAGTGGGGCCCTGACAGAATCAGCCATGTATCAGCCCGCTGCCATGCGGCTGTGAAACAAGGAGAGTGGGGACCTGACAGAATCAGCCATGTATCAGCCCGCTGCCATGCGGCTGTGAAACAAGGAGAGTGGGGACCTGACAGAATCAGCCATGTATCAGCCCGCTGCCATGTGGCTGTGAAACAAGAAGAGTGGGGCCCTGACAGAATCAGCCATGTATCAGCCCGCTGCCATGCGGCTGTGAAACAAGGAGAGTGGGGACCTGACAGAATCAGCCATGTATCAGCCCGCTGCCATGCGGCTGTGAAACAAGGAGAGTGGGGACCTGACAGAATCAGCCATGTATCAGCCCGCTGCCATGCGGCTGTGAAATAAGGAGAGTGTCAATCTCCAAAATCAGTTTTTGCGTCTCAGTGATAGCTGACTCCCATGATCCCCATGTGCTGCTTAATGTTTTCTGTCTAATGCTGTAATGTTGAATAAGGATAATGAATGCCCTTATCGATTCATGGCCTCATTTCAATAAGAAAGCTTATTCACGTCAATGTTGGAGCTACATTTACATAGCTAATGTGTTCATATTGTAGGTGTATGTGTGACTGAATATGTGGATGCCAAACTGTAATCAGTATTCTTCACTGAACCTTTTCATCTCCCTCTCCTCCCCTCTCTTCCACCCAGCTCGTCTCCCCACCTCCCTCCTCTCCTTCCTCTCCCTTCTCTTGTCTACTCCGTACCCTTGGCCAGATGTAACCCTAACGCGGTTATCTCCATAACAACCCACAGAGTGCACCATCTCTTTCCATTATCAACTGTTCTCATGTCTCTCTCTCTCTCTCTCTCTCTCTCTCTCCCTCTCTCTCTCTATCTCTCTCTCCCTCTCTCTTCTACAGGGGCGGACTGGGACCAGAAATCGGCCTTGGCATTTTCCTTTTTTTCCCCTTGAGGATCCTGTAACGGCCCATTTTTTCCTTCCATATTAGCGTAATAATTATCATTTTGTGCAAAGAGCACAAGTTAGACAGCGCCACTAGGCTAAACATGAACCAGCCCATCTGGCATTTCAGGCAAATGCCAGATGGCCAGTCCACCCCTCTCTGCCTCCCCCATATTTTCTCCTCTCTCCCCATCTCTCATTCTACCATCACCCCCTCCCCCCTCTCTCTAGCTTTCCAGAAACCTCCTCTTCTTGACCCTGCCCGTAACCCAATTAAAAACCCCACATTAAGCTGAATGAACAGGAGGGAGATTCAATTAGCCCTGGAAGCTGATGAAGGCCAATGCTGCCTGTGTTTAGAGTGCAACTGGCTTCCTCTCATCACCTATCTCTGCACAGACAGAGTGTTTCAAGGTCAGGGAGGATGAGGTGAATTGAAGGAAGGGGCTACATACACACTAGACAAGGTGCACTACACAGGGCTTCCTTCCATGTATTTGTTGGTCTGTTAGGAAATGCATACTAATCTGCCTTGCTCAGTGCTGAAGATGGAATATTAATAAACCAAGCTGTTCTGCTAATGTCCTCACTCACCTTCTCCAGTCCATTCTATACCAGTGTTTGATCAGCACTGAATGTTTTTGCTTCATGTTCCAGATGCAAGGCTAAACACAGCACTCCTTCCATTCATAGACATTTACATTTTAGCAGACACTCTTATCCAGAGCGATTTACAGTTAGTTAGTACATACATGTTCATACTTTTTTTAATACTGGTCCCCTGTGGGAATCGAACCCACAACCCTGGCGTTGCAAGCGCCATAATCTACCGTCTAAGCTACTCGGGACTTAGACTTTGTGAGAATCTCAGTTGCATACTCCATGCGTTCTCTCTCGTCTTTCCTCGCCTCCTTCTCAAAACCTAGGAGAAGGTCAGAGGGGAGGGACCTGTGGCTTTCTCATCCAATTGGTTTTGAGAAGGAGGCGAGGAGAGACAATACGAGATGTATGCAGTTGAGATTCTCCTTTTGTCTAGAGACAGAATGTAGAGTTGATGGGTTTGGGTTCAAAGGTCATGGTGTGTTAGGCTCAAGGGTGTCAGTAATAAGCAGCTCTTAAGTGTAGTGTTATAGTGAATGTGCAAATTAGGTTTTAGTTGAGAACAGCAGTCAGATTTTCCATTTAACGTATTAACTTTACTCTCTAGTATCATCTGTGTGCAGACCCTTTAAAAAAGGCCTGCTCTATATCTGTATACACTAGCTGGGAATGTGAGATTGGAAAATGGATGAATTGAGTGGCTTTGTGACTTTGTGACTGGGGCAAGTGCCACGCCCAGGATGCGTCCCAAATGGCACTCTATTTCCTATATAGTGCACTACTTTTGACCAGGGCCTCGTCAAAGGGAGTCCACAATAAAGGAAATAGGGTGCCATTTGGGACGCATCCCAATGTCTTCATTCCCCCTCATCCAGTGTTTCCATCTGTAGTCAGGGCGAAATCAGGTTCCCTCTGCTCCCTGGGCTCCGATGGCAAATGGGGAAAGAAAATCCATTTATTCTGAGTGGCCTGGAGGGGAAGAGAGAGAGAGAGAGAGAGAGAGAGAGAGAGAGAGAGAGAGAGAGAGGGACTCCACCGCCCAGGCCTCCTGTCACTTTACCTTCTACCACCACTCTGCATTGGGGGGAGATGACCCTGCCTTGGGGAGAGGTCATGATCACACACACTTCAACTCGCTGTCTGTCTACAGTACCTCAGCCCCACCACACACACCACACACAACACCATTCCCCATCAGGCACTACACACAGACAATCCCTAACACAACTGACAACACTCCTCTGGATTTCAAAATCGGACACACAGTTTTTTTATTTAAAAAATTGCAACGCCTCAAAAACTCCCTACCTGGTGTAAAATCCCTCACTGCCCCGGGGACTGTGACAGGTGCCTTCCCAGGTTGGCTGGTCTCACAATCCTCAAACCTGGGTGGCATACAAAATCTTTATTCCCTTTGGCCCTGTGAGAATGGGGAGCACACTGATCCTTTTATACAGAGCAGGGGTGGAGAGGAGTGTAGCCGACACACTGATTCCCTGGCCCACCCCACCCATTATGTTATGCCCCAACAGCTTTTCTAATACACACAGTCTTTACCCAGGGGGACCGAGAGGTATGGGGCGTCAGGGGAAAGGGGAGAATGGTTCCATTTCCTTTTTTTTTTTTTTTTATCAAACTCCTCCGTGGTGTGCTGAGATGATCTCTCTCTCCCCCTCCTCCCTCCTCATCCTCCCTTCAATCCCACCTCCATCCCTCCATCTCTACATCCCCCCTAGCTCCAGAATCAGCAGACTCCACAATATCCCAATATCCCCTGCTTCTCTCCTGGGGGGAAGAGCTTGGAGGTGAAGGTTATAATGCTGCCTGCCTGACATGCTGACCAAATAAGATAAGCGAGTCACTGCACATGCTCGTCAACAGGACAGATCTTATATTCATGGGTAGGCTAGGACTGCGTCTCAAATGGCACCTGCAGTATGTAGTGGGGTGGGGGGTGGGGCTAAGACTGTATATGGTTGAAACCCCATAACACCAACTCCAGACACCCTATTGGATATAATACGGGGGAGAGGGGAGTGATATGTCAGACAGTGCTTGATCCTTCACCCATCTACGGCTTTAGAATTCTGCCTGTAGGGACGCAGGTTGACCTGTATTGCCATGAGTTGTCCTGGAGGCAGAACTGAGCGATTTCCCATTAGATAGGCCAAATACTTTGCAGATATGAAACAAACAGACAATCATAATATATGTAAAAAATATCAAACCCCCCAGTTTATGCTACAAATCCAACTTTATAAGAGGTTTCAAAAATAGGTTCTAGCATTGTTGGCAGAATAGATTGATGCAGTTCAACACATGATTAATATAATTCACCAATACATTTCTTGGTAGTCAAATATTGCTATCAGGTTGTAAATCACAGCTGGCTTGTTACATTGTGCAGCCATTCAGGATGCACTTTCAGTGTCAACGAATCAATATTTTGGACAAAAAGTTACGAATGTAACGAAGGCTGGGAATGTCAATAAAATCAAACTAGCAAGGCTAATGATCGCAAGTCAGTCATAACCTGGCTAATAGGCTAGCTTATCCCCCATATTGTTTTTCAGTGGCTACAGCTAGAGATGCAGGTGTCATTTGGTTAGCTAGAAAGAAATGTGAATCACAATGCTGAATTTGAACTGTTATCCACACTGTTATCCACAGTTAGCATATATCTTAGTTGTCAATCAAATGTATTTCTAATGATCTAAAGTCGTGCTGTTGCTACTGCCTGTAAACACACAGTCCAGTTCAAAGTGAATGATGGCAGTCCTTTGTGGAAAATGCCTTATTTGCATGTAGGCCTAGTGTAGCTCTGATTGGCTGGGTCACCGGTCTGTGTAGAGTCCGGTTCTGGACAAGACAGAAGTTTTTATTAGGTTTTATTTACTGCAGTGTCTATTCACTGTCCAAACGCACGGCTGGGGGGAAAGGGAGGGAGAGGGTTTAGAAAGAATAGTAAAAAGTGTGATGGACACAGTAGAGAGTAGAGAGAGAGAGAGAGAGAGAGAGAGAGAGAGAGAGAGAGAGAGAGAGAGAGAGAGAGAGAGAGAGAGAGGGTGGAGAGAGGAGACAGATAAAGACGGAGAATTGGCAGTGGTGTTATATTACTGGAGAGAGAGAGAGAGAGAGAGAGAGAGAGAGAGAGAGAGAGAGAGAGAGAGAGAGAGAGAGAGGGGTTAAGGAAGGAGATAAAGATGGGTAGTGGTGTTCCTCTGTGCTGTGACTGAGGATATAGGAGAGGGATTAGGGAGAGGGAATGATCTGAGGCAGAGGGTTTTAGCAGCATGCCAATTGCCAAGGCAACCCTTAGAGCTATAAGTCTGACCCTGACTCCTAGACACACTGAACCCGACTAGACACTATGATATAGAAACATATACTTTTACTACTGGCTACGAAGGAACAACATAAAACATGTAACAACATACAGTAGCATTATCCCCATAGGTTATCATCCATTAAATGTATGTACCACAATTTTCTGGCTCAAACTAGTCTGGGTTATCAGATCATTATCAATCCATGTAAAATGAATCTAATCACCTTCTATTAAGACTAAATGAGTTTGTCATCACCGAGGAAACAGCATGGCGAGTAAAATAGAAAGTCAATCCTTAAACTATCCTTAATATCAACGCAATACCAATAACATTGGTATTTTCCTCCTCAGCTAGCTAAAGATCCCTACCTCACCACAATGACCGGAGCCAGACTGCCTCCACTGCCACTGGGGGTGGGAGGGGGGTGGATCAATTGTTGCAGCATATATTTTTATCGATGCGATATATTCAGAGAGTTATATTGTAGTCCTTCAGGTGCTTTGCTGCACCTCCTGAGAAGAGAAGAGGCAACAGAGGGAGGAAAAAACCTTGTGTTATTACATTAGCAGGGCTGAAGTAATCTGAAAGAGTGTTCATAAAATAAGTGACCATAAAACACAGAGCAGACCGGGGCGGTGGGCAGCAGACCTGGGTTCAAATACTATTTGAAATAATTTCAAGTAATTGATCTGTATCTGATTGAACTTGCCGGCACAATGGAACCAACAGAATACTCGCAAACCTTGCTTACCTCGCACTCTAAATAGTGTTTGAACCAAGGCGTAGCGGGCAGGGAGGCAACCAGAGATGCAGGGAAGGCAGGCTCAGTGGTAAGCTATGGCAGGGGGTGAAGTGAGAAGCAACGAGGCTGAAACGGTGGCAAGGTACTGGCCACAGACAAAATGGAGGCTTGGAAATTAGGTCACCTCGGTGGTGAAGGTACTACGATGCTGAGGCCGACGACCGACCTACCATCAGCCTGGCTGGAGATCAGAGGGAGGGAGGGAGGGAGGGAGGGGAGAGGAGAGAGGAAGAAAGAGAAAGAGAGTGTGTGTGTGAGCGAGAAAGAGAGATGGGGGACTCCACCGACTTAAATCACACTGTCAGCGAGGTGCTGAATTCTCCCCTGAGCTAGATAGAGAGAGGGAGGGGTGAGACAGAGAGATAACAAAAGAGATTGGAAAGAAAGGTAGAGAGAGAAGGTGTATGGGCTGAGTGATATGGATGAGTTGAGGGCTTTGCCATGGGCAACTAAAGTGTAGGAAACAGCTGAACGATAAGGACAACCAGGAGAAGGTTGGAACATATCAAATAAAGGGATATGAAAGATAAGGACAACCAGGAGAAGGTTGGAACATATCAAATAAAGAAGAAATATTCAGAGACAGGGAGAGGAGACAATAAGAGAAAGAGGGTGGAAGATGGAGAGAAAAGGAGAAAAATGATGTAGGACTATGAGAGAGCTAGAAGAGGAGAAAAGAGAATGGGAAGGAGGGAGGAGCTAAAGAGAGACGTTTAATCTCCCCGACACGACAAAAGACATAAAAAGGAGAATAAAAGGAGGGATGGAGAATGAAAGGAGGGATGTAACGTCACGTGGGACTCACAAATTGGGCCTGTTGAAAGATTTATAGGACATATTACAGCTTCATTGGGAGGGGACCACATTAAATAGGAAAACACAGCAAACAGTGCATGATTTATGACTGGGGTCTTGTGGTGGTGTGGCTCTGCTTTATTCATACTAGCTACATGAATAAACTGATATCGTCATTGTGTGTGAACAGCATTTTGATTAACAAGACAAAACATTGATATGTTAATACCACACACATACAGTATGTTTTTCTAATGACCTACCACTAGCCTTGAGTAAAGCCTGTGTGTCAATGTACGCTGCTGACTCAACGTTATACACGTCAGCTACCACAGCAAGTGAAATCCCTGCAACGCTTAGTAAAAACCTGCAGTCAGTTTTAGAGTGGGTGGCTAGTAATAAAGCTACTCTGAAATATATTTCCAAATGCTATATCCACCGAATGCTAATGGGCACCTTCATGTTTGTGTAAATATAAATATAATATAAAAATATATATAATAATAAATAAATATATATACAGTGGGGAGAACAAGTATTTGATACACTGCCGATTTTGCAGGTTTTCCTACTTACAAAGCATGTAGAGGTCTGTAATTTTTATCATAGGTACTCTTCAACTGTGAGAGACGGAATCTAAAACAAAAATCCAGAAAATCACATTGTATGATTTTTAAATAATTAATTTGCATTTTATTGCATGACATAAGTATTTGATCACCTACCAACCAATAAGAATTCCGGCTCTCACAGACCTGTTAGTTTTTCTTTAAGAAGCCCTCCTGTTCTCCACTCATTACCTGTATTAACTGCACCTGTTTGAACTCGTTACCTGTATAAAAGACACCTGTCCACACACTCAATCAAACAGACTCCAACCTCTCCACAATGGCCAAGACCAGAGAGCTGTGTAAGGACATCAGGGATAAAATTGTAGACCTGCACAAGGCTGGGATGGGCTACAGGACAATAGGCAAGCAGCTTGGTGAGAAGACAACAACTGTTGGCGCAATTATTAGAAAATTGAATAAATTCAAGATGACGGTCAATCTCCCTCGGTCTGGGGCACCATGCAAGATCTCACCTCGTGGGGCATCAATGATCATGAGGAAGGTGAGGGATCAGCCCAGAACTAATCAGCAGGACCTGGTCAATGACCTGAAGAGAGCTGGGACCACAGTCTCAAGGAAAACCATTAGTAACACACTACGCCGTCATGGATTATAATCCTGCAGCGCACGCAAGGTCCCCTTGCTCAAGCCAGCGCATGTCCAGGCCCGTCTGAAGTTTGCCAATGACCATCTGGATGATCCAGAGGAGGAATGGGAGAAGGTCATGTGGTCTGATGAGACAAAAATAGAGCTTTTTGGTCTAAACTCCACTCGCCGTGTTTGGAGGAAGAAGAAGGATGAGTACAACCCCAAGAACACCATCCCAACCGTGAAGCATGGAGGTGGAAACATCATTCTTTGGGGATGCTTTTCTGCAAAGGGGACAGAACGACTGCACCGTATTGAGGGGAGGATGGATGGGGCCATGTATCGCGAGATCTTAGCCAACAACCTCCTTCCCTCAGTAAGAGCATTGAAGATGGGTCGTGGCTGGGTCTTCCAGCATGACAACGACCCGAAACACACAGCCAGGGCAACTAAGGAGTGGCTCCGTAAGAAGCATCTCAAGGTCCTGGAGTGGCCTAGCCAGTCTCCAGACCTGAACCCAATAGAAAATCTTTGGAGGGAGCTGAAAGTCCGTATTGCCCAGCGACAGCCCCGAAACCTGAAGGATCTGTATGGAGGAGTGGGCCAAAATCCCTGCTGCAGTGTGTGCAAACCTGGTCAAGAACTACAGGAAACGTATGATCTCTGTAATGGCAAACAAAGGTTTCTGTACCAAATATTAAGTTCTGCTTTTCTGATGTATCAAATACTTATGTCATGCAATAAAATGCAAATTAATTACTTAAAAATCATACAATGTGATTTTCTGGATTTTTGTTTTAGATTCCGTCTCTCACAGTTGAAGTGTACCTATGATAAAGATTACAGACCTCTACATGCTTTGTAAGTGGGAAAACCTGCAAAATCGGCAGTGTATCAAATACTTGTTCTCCCCACTGTATATTATATATATATATTTATATTAATATATATATATATTAAAACTCTATTTTTCCATTGTTTAGCTTGAACGGAATGCTTATATACTGTATATTTGACTGTGATATGTGGTTGTCTCACCTACTTATCTTAAGATGAATGCACTGTTGCTCTGGATAAGAGATTCTGCTAAATGACTGAAATGTCAAATGTAAAGGTGTTATATACAGGTAAATGCTATACATAAAGATCTCATATTAATAAGAAAAATATACACTGGGGGCCAGAACTTTGGAATATTACTCATTCAAGGGTTTTTCTTTATTTGCACTATTTCTTACATTGTAGAATAAAAGTGAAGACATGAAAACCATGTCATAACACATATGGAATCATGTAGTAACCAAAAAAGTGTTAAACAAATCAAAATATATTTTATATTTGCGATTCTTCAAAGTAGCCACCCTTTGCCTTGATAACAGCTTTGCACACTCATGGCATTCTCTCAACCAGCTTCATGAGGACCGCCACAGGAATGGAAGACCCAGAAATACCTCTGCTGCAGAGGATACGTTCATTAGAGTTACCAGCCTCAGATTGCAGCCCAAATAAAAGTAACAGACACATCTCAACATCAACTGTTCAGAGGAGACTGTGTGAACCAGGACTTCATGGTTGAAATGCTGCAAAGAAACCACTACTAAAGGACACCAATAAGAAGAAGAGACTTGCTTGGGCCAAGAAACACGTGCAATGGACATTAGACTGGTGAAAATCTGTCCTTTGGTCTGGAGTCCAAATCTAAAATAACATAAAATTGATCATAAATACAGTGTAGACATTGTTAATGTTGTAAATGACTATTGTAACCAGGTACGGCTAATTTTTCATTGTCGTACAGAGGCCCATTATCAGCAACCATCACTCCTGTGTTCCAATGGCACGTTGTGTTAGCTAATCCAAGTTTATCATTTTAAAAGGCTAATTGATCATTAGAAAACCCTTTTGTAATTATGTTAGCACAGCTGAAAACTGTTATGCTGATTAAAGAAGCAATAAAACTGGCCTTCTTAAGACTGGTTGAGTATCTGGAGCATCAGCATTTGTGGATTCAATTACAGGCTATTCTTGTTCTGAGAAATGAAGGCTATTCCATGCGAGAAATTGCCAAGAAACTGAAGATCTTGTACAACGCTGTGTACTACTCCCTTCACAGAACAGTGCAAACTGGCTCTAACCAGAATAGAAAGAGGAGTGGGAGGTGCACAACTGAGCAAGAGGACAAGTACATTAGAGTGTCTAGTTTGAGAAGCAGACGCCTCACAAGTCCTCAACTGGCAGCTTCATTAAATAGTACCCTCAAAACACCAGTCTCAACATCAATAGTGAAGAGGCTACTCCGGGATGCTGGCCTTCTAGGCAGAGTTGCACATTTTACCGTACAGTGTCAGAGCGGTCAGATTTTCTACTTTTTCAACTTTTCTCCAACTCTGTCAACTGTGGGACCTATAGACAGTTGTGTGCCTTTCCAAATCATATTCAATCAATTGAATTTACCACTGGTGGACTCCAATCAAGTTGTAGAAATATCTCAAGGATGACCAATGGAAACAGGATGCACCTGAGCTCAAGATATTACTCTTTTTTAATAAACCTATTTTTGCTTTGTCAATATGGGGTATTATGTGTAGATTGATGAGGAAAAAAAATATTATTTAATCAATTTTAGAATAAGGCTGTAACCTAATAAAATATGGAAGAAATAAGGGGTCTGAAAACTTACCAAATTAAAGTAGTCAAAAGTTTAGTATTTGGTCTCATATTCTTATCACACAATGACTTTACAAACTTGTTGTTATACATTTGCTGTTTGATTTGGTTGTTTCTGATTATTTTGTGCCCAATAGAATTGAATAGTAAATAACTTATGTGTCATTTTGGAGTCACTTTTACTGTAAATTAGAAAATACTATGTTTCTAAACACTTCTAAATTAATATGGATTGTGCCATGATTACGGATAGTCCTGAATAAATGGTGAATAATGATGAGTGAGCAAGTTACAGATGCACAAATATCATACCCTCAAGACATGCTAACCATCTCACCATTACAATAACAGGGGTATTATATTTACAGCCAGGTCACCTGGGATACAAGTCAGTATTTAATGTCCATCCATGTCTGAGGACGTCGGGAGATGGCTTGGAAAACGGACACTAGGCGCAACAGTGAACGCTGTTACCTTCAAGTAGGTCTTGGTTTTGCTAGGGTGTTATGGACGGGCAAGGCGGATGGATGTAAGCATCTGCCTTTGATTCCAAGGGTTCCAAGCTCTAATCCATTCATAGAAAGTTTTTTTTGAATTTTTTGTTTAAAGACTATCCCAAACCTTGACCATTCGGAGTTAATGCCTAAACTTAACCTTAAACACTTGATGTTTGCAACAACTTCGACATTTTACGTTTGAGAAACCTGCATGAACGTCTAATTCTGACCTGAGACTGTGAGAGCTAGTTGGATATTTATGCCTCTGTAACTTTCTCAATCGTCATCGTTCACGATTCACTCAGGATTATCCGTAGTCATGGTAGCATCCACATTAATGTAGACGTGTCTGTGTCCCGTATGAAGGAAGTTAGGTAGTTTCGCGAGTCAATGTTAACTAGCGTTAGCACAATGACTTGAAGCCTATGGGTACCTACTAGCATACTATCAGATACTAGCAAATTTAATACATTTTAAATATAGGCTGTAACACATCAAAATGTGGAAAAAGTAAAAGGGTGTGAATACTTTCTGAAGGCACCGTATAAATAGTAATTGAACACTGATCACTTTAATTAAATTGTAATAATGTTTGCATACTGTTTTGCTCACTTTATACAAAACATTAAGAACACTATCATAATATTGAGTTGCACTCCCCCTTTTGCCCTCAGAACAGCCTCAATTTGTCAGGGATGCTGGCTAATATTTCCCACAGTTGTATCAAGTTGGCTGCATGTCCTTTGGGTGGTGGACCATTATTGATACACACAGGAAACTGTTGAGAGTGAAAAACCCAGCAGGGTTACAGTTCTTGACACAAACCGGCGTGCCTGGCATATACTCCCATACCTCGTTCAAAGGCACTTCATTATTTTGTCTGGCCCGTTCAATCCATGTCTCCATTGTCTCAAGGCTTAAAAATCATTATTTAACCTGTCTCCTCCCCTTCATCTACACTTATTGAAAGTGATGTCACAAGTGACATGAAGAAGGGAACACACCTTTAATGTATGTAGAGTATATACTGTATTTCTACTCATGCCTCATCCTATATAACTGCTGCTGTACACACCTTTTCTATTCACATACTGTCCATACTGTCTATACACACCATCATATACTGTCTATACTGTCTATACACACCATCATATACTGTCTATACACACCATCATATACTGTCTATACACACCATCATATACTGTCTATACTGTCTATACACACCATCATATACTGTCTATACACACCATCATATACTGTCTATACTGTCTATACACACCATCATATACTGTCTATACACACCATCATATACTGTCCATACTGTCTATACACACCATCATATACTGTCTATACACACCATCATATACTGTCTATACTGTCTATACACACCATCATATACTGTCTATACACACCATCATATACTGTCTATACACACCATCATATACTGTCCATACTGTCTATATACACCATCATGTACTGTCTATACACACCATCATATACTGTCTATACTGTCTATACACACCATCATATACTGTCTATACACACCATCATATACTGTCTATACTGTCTATACACACCATCATATACTGTCTATACACACCATTATATACTGTCCATACTGTCTATACACACCATCATATACTGTCTATACTGTCTATACACACCATCATATACTGTCTATACTGTCTATACACACCATCATATACTGTCTATACTGTCTATACACACCATCATATACTGTCTATACTGTCTATACACACCATCATATACTGTCCATACTGTCTATACACACCATCATATACTGTCCATACTGTCTATACCATAATATATATAGTTATATATTTATATTCCCGGACTCCGACATCGCTTGTTCTGATATTTATTAATTACTTTATTTAAAATTAGTTGGATAGTGCGTATTGTTTATTATTGCTACGTATTACTGCACTGTTGGAGCTAGAAACAGAAGCATTTCGCTGCACCTGCGATAACATCTGCAAATCTGTGCACACGTTCAGATCAATGGTGTAATGAATAATGTGGAAATTGAGGAGACTGAACGTTTTGGAGTAACCCTAGATCGTAAACTGACATGGTCAAAACATATTGATGCAACGCCAGCTGAAATGGGGAGAGGTCTGTCCGTGATAAAGCACAGCAAAAAACAAGTCTGACTAGTTTTATCACACCTGAAAGTGAACTGTGTTGTTCTATACGGTCAGCCATAGTAATACGGCACCCCTGGAGCAAATTAGGCTTAAGTGCCTTACTCAAATGCACATTAACAGATTTTTCACCTTTTTGGCTCGGGAATTTGAACCCAATGCTCTAAACGCTAGGCTACCTGCCGTCCTACTGCCCAGTCATATGGTCAAGTGCCACAAAGAAGGACATGGGCCAATTATAGTTGGCCCAGAACAGAGCAGCATGGCTGGTCCTTAAATGTACACAGAGGGCTAATATCAATAACATGCATATCAATCTCTCCTGGCCCAAAGTACAGGAGAGATTGACTGCATCACTACTTGTCTTTGTGAGAGTTATTGACGTGTTGAAAGCACTGATCTGTTGGTTCAAACAGCTAACCCACAGCTCAGACACCCATACATACCCCACAAGACGCGCCACCGGGTTGTTTCTTCACAGTCCCCAAGTCCAGGAAAAGCACCGTACTACAGAGAGCCATGACTACATGGAACTCTCTTCCACATCAAGTAACTGAAGCAAGCAGTAAAATCTGATTTTAAAAACAGGTACCTCGCTGTGAAGAGACACACGAACACACACTATAACACACGCACTCTACACATAAACACAGTAATATTGTAGTATTGCAGTATTGTAGTTTTGTAATATTGTAGTATTGTAGTGTTGCACATTGTATACTTACATTTTATATTGTAAATGTTTAATATTAGAGTAACAACGTAGTAATGTCTTGTATGATGTATTATTGATGTAGGCTGTTGTTCTGTTTTAATGTAATTGTTTTAATCCCAGGAGACCAGGGAAGAGTAGCTGCTGCCTTGGCAGACCCTCTGCAGTACACATCGTTAACTTCAGATATTTATCAGCTGAAATGACTACTGTGGTCTGTGAGAATCACAATGTGACATCAACTTAAACCATCGTCATCGATATAAACAGATAGCGATTTGGCCACACTGGTAAAGCTACTGTAATTACAACACTATTGAATGGAAATCATATAAGCAGCATCTCAAAGGGCCTTATGCATATTAAAGCCAAGCCAGTAGTCCTATTGAATATGTGTTAGTTATAAAAAAGCTCTCCATCTCCGTGGGTGAAGAGGCTGTATTGTCTCCCGGGGGGTGTGTCCCAAAGTGCACCCTACTCCCTAGTGCACTACTTTTGACAAGAGTCCTATGAACCTTGGTCAAAGGTAGTGCACTATGTAGGGAATAGGGCTCTAATCGGGACTCATGTATTGTCTCCTTGTGGGCTGCTCTGACAGTCAATAACACCAAAGAACATTACTTACCCATAAGACACTGCAGCAGACCAATGTATTAGACATACATATTAGTGTTACTAATAACTGAGCCCCTACCCACACACACACATACACATGCACGTGCACGCGAAGGCGTAAACACACACACACACACACACATAAACACACACACACACACATACCTATTAAGGCTTTACAGTGCGATAGATGGAGTTGGATAATGAAGGTATTGAGAGTGTTATTAACGTCTGTGTAATAACTCAGCATCGCTGTCTGATTGCTCTATGAAACGGCCATTACCTCCATATTTTAGCGCTGAGCAAACACCTAATTGAACACTTATGTACTTGCCTATTGACAAGTCCCTTTGCAGCTTGTGCACCACACAAACACCTCGTCATGGCAAGCTACTGGATCAAAGGAAGAGGATATGAGAGGAGATATTGCCCAATGTTCCTTAATCATGTAGGTGTTTATGCTCCGTTGAAATGTTTTACTACATGTTTTATTACCGGCTCCAACAGGTTATAAACACGCTATTACATTGTAATAGCTGGTGAACTGAAACAGACCGAGAGATAATTGTCCCTAGAGTGAGTTGTGAACCACCTCTCAGTGCTGCCAACAAGCCCCCTGGACTTGGCAAAGCTCTCCTCCCATTTAAAAGCAAATTTCTTGTGTGTGTGTGTGTGTGTGTGTGTGTGTGTGTGTGTGTGTGTGTGTGTGTGTGTGTGTGTGTGTGTGTGTGTGTGTGTGTGTGTGTGTGTGTGTGTGTGTGTGAGCGTGTACGTGCATTCATGCGTGCGTGTGTGTGTGTGTAGGGACCAGCAGTACTGAGTTGGACCCGGATCAGTGCCTTCAGTGTTTATTTGGCCTCCATTATCTTTTATTTGCAGGCTGATGCTTTCTCTTGGCAAGCAGGGGACTGGCAGTAATTCAGCATCACACTCTCTCTCTCTCTCGCCATGCGCCGTCTGTCTGTAAGGGAATGCAGCCTGCCTCCTCCGCTATGCCAAGGTACTTTAGTCTTTATACATATTAATCCACATAAGTATACATAAAGACGTGCATACAGTACATAAACAACACAACTACATCATTCAGACATTCACATGTTTGATATGAAGTGTTTATTTCCAAAATGCTATATCCACCAATTTTTCAGATTTGTGTTTTTTCATCAGAAGTGATTGTGTGTGTGAAATATTACTACTCTCAGATTTTTTTGTTCATAGGTTTTAGATGTGTTTGAAAATGTGTTTTTTTGCTGAATATATCCATTGATAAGCTGGAATGAAATGTTCCTCTCCTGTATATTTGACTGTGATATGTGGTTGTCTCACCTAGCTATCTTAAGATGAATGCACTTAAGGCCTTTGCAGACTGTATGATTTTAGACGTCTTAAGCCACGATTTTGCCTTCCCAGACAAAATCTCCACGTCTTGGGCAAATTCTTAGGTTGTAAAAGATTGCCGGACGTCTTGGCTCCTTCAGTGTGACAAGGTCTGCCGATTAATTAACCGTGATTAATTAATTAATTAACCTTGAAGTTCTGGCAGTGTCTGCATTGCTTTGCCTTTATCATGTAGTGTGATTATTGTAAATGGTCAGATTAATATAATAGTTTGAAGTAACCGTTTACTTGCTATGCAAGAAGAACAATTTCCCTAATAATCTTGGTTACATTTTAGCATGCAAATCTTAAAAAAAAACATGTTTTAGATGCATGCCAGCAAAGCCAGTACACAACACAACAATAAACAATACATTAATTGCACTATAATGATGACAAATGGTTCCCACAAACTGTTAGGGCCTACATAAAGCTGTCCCAACCGCAGAGTCCCAACAGCTACATCTGGCTATCAGCGGAGCCTTGTCTGGCAGCGAAACAGTTCATTCAGCCTCATTTACTGCCTTTAAAAAAAACATAACTGATATGGCTGACTTGCTTAAACAAATGTGGTTTCTACTGACAATGGAGATGTACAAACTATGGTATAAGGGGACAACGAGCAGTTAAGAGGAAATCCATCATTTAGATTGAGACATGAGTGAGCTAGGATGGACGTAGTCAATATACAGTGGGGAGAACAAGTATTTGATACACTGCTGATTTTGCAGGTTTTCCCACTTACAAAGCATGTAGAGGTCTGTAATTTTTATCATGGGTACTCTTCAACTGTGAGTGACGGAATCTAAAACAAAAATCCAGAAAATCACATTGTATGATTTTTAAGTAATTAATTTGCATTTTATTGCATGACATAAATATTTGATACATCAGAAAAGTAGAACTTAATATTTGGTACAGAAACCTTTGTTTGCAATTACAGAGTTCATACGTTTCCTGTAGTTCTTGACCAGGTCTGCACACACTGCAGCAGGGATTTTAGCCCACTCCTCCATCCAGATCCTTCAGGTTTCGGGGCTGTCGCTGGGCAATACGGACTTTCAGCTCCCTCCAAAGATTTTCTATTGGGTTCAGGTCTGGAGACTGGCTAGGCCACTCCAGGACCTTGAGATGCTTCTTACGGAGCCACTCCTTAGTTGCCCTGGCTGTGTGTTTCGGGTCGTTGTCATGCTGGAAGACCCAGCCATGACCCATCTTCAATGCTCTTACTGAGGGAAGGAGGTCTCGCAATACATGGCCCCATCCATCCTCTCCTCAATACGGTTCAGTCGTCCTGTCCCCTTTGCAGAAAAGCATCACCAAAGAATGATGTTTCCACCTCCATGCTTCACGGTTGGGATGGTGTTCTTGGGGTTGTACTCATCCTTCTTCTTCCTCCAAACACGGCGAGTGGAGTTTAGACCAAAAAGCTCTATTTTTGTCTCATCAGACCACATGACCTTCTCCCATTCCTCCTCTGGATCATCCAGATGGTCATTGGCAAACTTCAGACGGGCCTGGACATGCGCTGGCTTGAGCAGGGGGACCTTGCGTGCACTGCAGGATTTTAATCCATGACGGCGTAGTGTGTTACTAATGGTTTTCTTTGAGACTGTGGTCCCAGCTCTCTTCAGGTCATTGACCAGGTCCTGCCGTATAGTTCTGGGCTGATCCCTCACCTTCCTCATGATCGTTGATGCCCCACGAGGTGAGATCTTGCATGGTGCCCCAGACCAAGGGAGATTGACCGTCATCTTGAACTTCTTCCATTTTCTAATAATTGCGCCAACAGTTGTTGCCTTCTCACCAAGCTGCTTGCCTATTGTCCTGTAGCCCATCCCAGCCTTGTGCATGTCTACAATTTTATCCCTGATGTCCTTACACAGCTCTCTGGTCTTGGCCATTGTGGAGAGGTTGGAGTCTGTTTGATTGAGTATGTGGACAGGTGTCTTTTAGACAGGTAACGAGTTCAAACAGGTGCAGTTAATACAGGTAATGAGTGGAGAACAGGAGGGCTTCTTAAAGAAAAACTAACAGGTCTGTGAGAGCCGGAATTCTTACTGGTTGGTAGGTGATCAAATACTTATGTCATGCAATAAAATGAAAATTAATTATTTAAAAATCATACAATGTGATTTTATGGATTTTTGTTTTAGATTCCGTCTCTCACAGTTGAAGAGTACCTATGATAAAAATTACAGACCTCTACATGCTTTGTAAGTAGGAAAACCTGCAAAATGGGCAGTGTATCAAATACTTGTTCTCCCCACTGTATATAACATATATTATTGGACGTTATGTCTCTCTGAAAATGAAACCATCAAGTGATAGAATTTAAACAAATACACTTCTGTCATTGAACAACCCCATGCCAGGATTAGATAGTGAAAAAACACACCATTCTCTTTCATACTTTCTTTAAACAATAAAAGCTAATTTACCAACATAAATGATAATGGATATGTAGCATTTTGGAATGAAACTCTTCATATATTCTTGTTACACAGATGGTACTTGTGAAAAACACACACACATACAGGGATTTGAGATTTCAGGCTTGTTCGGGGAAAACCCACTCTGACAGTTTTGAATATGCAAATTGGTGAGCACAGAAAGGAGCTTGACAACCTGTTATTACAGCATGCCATGGGCTCTGGTACGGCAGCCAACAAAGAGAAGAATGGAGGAGGGAGAGAGAGAGAGAGATGGAGAGCAAAAAAAGATAGAGGAAGATGAGTAAAGGCACAGAGAGGAAAGAAAGAGACAGAGAGGCACAGAGAAGGAGGAAGAGAGCCAGAGAAAGAAGACAAAAGGCTATGAAGCAGGAGAGAGAGAGAGAGAGAGAGAGAGAGAGAGAGAGAGAGTTGCAGAAATCAAGTGAAAGTAAACATGAGTACGAAGGAGAGACAGGGATAAGATAACTATAAAGGGAAACCAGCGGGGGAGATAGATAGAGGGGGAGAGATGGAGAGAGATAAAGAGAGGGTGGGAGAGAGAGAGAGGGAGAGGGAGGGAGAGAGGGAGTGATAGAGCGAGAGAGAAAGAGAGGGAGAGGGAGGGAGAGAGGGAGTGATAGAGCGAGAGAGAAAGAGAGGGAGAGGGAGGGAGAGAGGGAGTGATAGAGCGAGAGAGTGAGGGAGATACAGTAGAGAGAGAGAGAGAGGAGGGAGGGAGAGAGGGAGTGATAGAGCGAGAGAAAGAGAGGGAGAGGGAGAGGGAGGGAGAGAGGGAGTGATAGAGCGAGGGAGAGGGAGGGAGAGAGGGAGTGATAGAGCGAGGGAGAGGGAGGGAGAGAGGGAGTGATAGAGCGAGAGAGAGAGAGAGAGAGAGAGAGAGAGAGAGAGAGAGAGAGAGAGAGAGAGAGAGAGAGATGGTGCAAACTTGCAAAGAGAAGATAATGGCAAGTAGAGGGAGAGAGGAAAGAGCGAGCCCTCAGAGACCCAGCCAGAGGAGCTTTGGAGTGGTGGTGCTGCTGGTTGCCTAGCGGCCTGGACAGTTGCCTGGGAGATACGTGCTGCTGGGGCAGGCAGGGGGAAGCAGGCAGGGGCGGGAGGGGGGATGAAGGACGGCTGATAATGTTGCTATCGGAGCCCAAAAATTGCAGGGACACTACCGTAGCCAGGAGGCAAGGCAAGCACAGGAAGAGACAGATAGACAGAGAAACATCCCAAATCCCAGAGCGGCTGGAGAGGACAGGACATGGTGGGGATGGTGACCTCCGCAGTGTCCCCTTTTTAGATGCCCAAACTCAGTTGCTGACTAGAGTCTGGCCTGGGCTGCAGACACACAGACAGTGGTGAAGGTCGCTCGGTCCGTTTCCAAAGCGCTTTAGTTTGGCCCTGGCGTGGCTTTTTGTCTGCCTTGTGTATTTAACCCCTCTCAGTGAGCCAGACCAGAGAATGGACAGACCCAAATGTCAAATGGTAATTTAGAGGGAAGAAGCTGTAATAAAAATAATAGATCTCACATTTGCTGGTCATTCTGTAAAGGTCAAGGGAAAATCTTAAAAGCCCTGGGAAGGGAACTGCAGGGAAGACCAAAGGGAGGAATGGAGCTGGCACAATCACAAACCTTCCAGATGACTTTGAAAAATGTAAAAGCATCAGTTAGTATCTTCTCTGCTTTTTAACTATTGTTCCCGTTCACTTCTGTTCAATCATTATGGGATTCAATCAATCAAGTTTTTTAGATAAAATTATCTTTTGAAAGTGGAACTTAAAGACGGCTTTGACCAAAACGAACCATATCTACACTGTGATAAAATGAAGAACAAACATATTGAATTAAGATATTGAATTAAGTTTTTCCTTAAACATCGACTCAAGAAATAGAATATAAAAATAAAAAAATGTGCCATCATCATTCCTGACACCTACTAATTAGGGGTTTGCTGTGGTAACACCCCCTTCTGTGAAGCTTGGGGCAGTGGGGCAGTCGGCAGATTCTGCATAGCAACACACACATGTCAGCACGGCATTGACTCCTCTCTTATTAAAACAGCAGTCTGTCTCATTGTCCGTCCCTGTCAATTAGCGGCTTTAGATTTAACTGACACTTCTTTAGCCGGGGTGTGAAAGAGCTTGGGCAGTGGGGGACTCAGCTCACCTCAGCCATGGCCATGGTGGGGAGGGGGGCTCTTCTCTAGCTTCCTAACTTGCATCCTGGCTGGTCCCTATAGGCTTCCCTGGCTCCTGGCTCTGTGTGTATGGAGTGTGTGATGACAGAGAGAAGGGAGAGAGAGAAGCGAGGGGAGCCATGCTGAGAAAGAGGAGGGCACAGAGGGGGACCAGACCCAACAGAGGCCTACAGGCTGATTAAAGCTCTCATTAAAGACACATCATTTCTACATATGGGACATAACACACACACACAACGCCCCCATTAAGCCAATAAGCCAATTAAATGAATTTGAAAAAATCAACAAATCTCCACAATGTCATTGGTTTATTGCCATTATAATACAACATCCTGCCAGTAGCCTCACCTAAATGATCAGATATTCTACACATGTAATGATGAGATTTGTAGAAATATCAACCAAGCAACGGACACAAACACCGTCACACCACTTCCCATCTAAGAGCTTCCTACCATTTCTAAATCCCTCATCAATGTACAAGTGTCTCTCCTCTCCACTCCTCTCCTCTCCATCGTGGCCTGGTCCTGTATGGTGATCATGGAGTATGTTCATCAGCTCATCACTGAGCCCTCTCCTCTTTCTACTTGTGACATTTGGAGAGATAATTGCCAGTGAGCTGCGGCCTACTAGGCTAATGTCAACAGGCTGGGTGATGTCATGGCTGATGAGAGCACCACTACAGCATGAAGGATGTGACAGTCTGTCGCTGTGACCCCCATGCCCCCCTTCATCCCTCTATCCTCCACCCCTCCCTTTTCCATTCCTCCCTCCCTCTATTACACCATCTTTCCCTCTATTCTCCATCCTCCTCCATCCCTCTCTCACCTCCCTCCCTCCCCCAGCCCCTCTCCTCCTGAGGGGCAGTTAGTCCTGGAGAGGCAGGTCCAGACCCAGACTCAGACAGAGACCCAGGCAGGGTGACAGTCAGTCAGACTCAGGAGCCCAGCTCACGGTGGTGCCGCCTGCCTGTCTGCCTGCCTGCAAGCCTAACGAGGTCCCACAGGTCGTAAAGCACACAGCGGGTGGCAGCGTTGAGGCCACTATAGGGGAGATTCTCAAACATTCTGCCTCGTCTCCCTCGTCTCCCTACTCACTGAACAGAAAAGAAAATGTGTGACAACAGTAGAGCATAGCCCCTTATATATGTCTCATTTGACAGGGTCTGTGTTAGAATTAGTGATCATGTTAAATCATATTAATTATTGAATTCATAGCGCTGATTAAAAACCATATGGGACATGCGTATGGGATGCATGCAGTGTCTCGGTGTAGCTTATATTTTGACTACTACTCATTGGTCTCGGCTGAGTTGGCTGCAAAATTGTGGTGTTTGAACTAAGAATTTCATATCTATCCGAGCGCTATCTGTGAACCGGGTGCTTTACCATGTCACCCAGCCAGACCTACTGAGGGACAAACCGTCCTAAAAAGAGGGAAAACTACAATGAAAGGTCACGCGGCTTTAAAAACAGACCAAGCCATAACATTGGCTCACAATTTCCACACACACACTCACACGCTATGGCTGGGTGGATGGATGGCCAACTGACATTACAGCTGTCAGACTATACCAGGATGGACCAGGCAGCTGAATTGATCTCTCTGGCCTTTTCATTTAGGGATGGTCTTGGTTTTATAGAATGCAGTGGACACAGTCCAGACAACGTCTGTCACACATGGTTATGTCAATATCCCATCTCTAAAAAGAACATATGGATTATGGGAATTCTGTGAATTTGATATGTACACGTACAGTATTGGGATGTGTTGCTGACCAGAGTGAAATTAATTTCCACCTGAGTGGACAATAAATAACATATATACAGACCCAGTCAAGCATTTCCAATTGACAAAAACCTCTAGCTTATTGAGGCCCTGTAGCTTCACAGGTATACACTGAGTGTAGAAAACATGAAGAACACCTTCCTAATATTGAGTTGCACCCCCCCTTGTGTCCTCAGAACAGCCTCAATTCATCAGGGCATGGACTCCACAAGGCATCGAAAAGCCTTTCCACAGGGATGCTGGCCCATGTTGACTCCAATGCTTCCCACAGTTGTGTCAAGTTGGCTAGATGTCCTTCGGGTGCTGGACCATTCTTTATACACACGGGAAACTGTTAAGCATGAAAAAGCCAGCATTGTTGCAGTTCTTCACACAAACTGATTGCGCCTCGCAACTACTACTGGACCCTGTTCAAAGGCACTTAAATATTTTGTCTTGCCCATTCACCCTCTGAATGGCACACACACACATTCCATGTCTCACTTGTCTCAAGGTTTAAAAATCCTTCTTTAACCTGACTCCTCCCCTTCATCTACACTGATTGAAGTGGATTTAACAAGTGACATCAATAAGGGACCATACGTTTCACTTGGTCAGTCTATGTCATGGACAGAGCAAGTGTTCTTAGGTGATACACACTGAGTGTACAAAACATTATCTGAATCTCAATATAAACCAGTGTCACATGTTCATACAATCAAAGTAGCCTACATCTAAAACCAAATCTACTTCTGCTCCATCTGATTGCTTCCGGATGTTTCCGGCAGCAGTTTACTACCTCTGTGTTTTTTTGTGTTACCCTGCTCCTTTGTTCACCCTCTAGCCAAATCAAAAAGTTACGCTTCATTAGAAACTGAAGGTTACTTGTTGTTAATGAGAGGCCCAATTAGGAGGCTACAAAGTGCCAGCCTCGCTGGAATTACCTCCTCTACAAACACTAAATCACCTTGTTGAAACACAGCCAAATTTCCACAGCAGTTATGCAGCCAGGCAGTACATGTGGGCAGGAGACTGGGCTGTTCCGTACTGGATCCTGGGTCCTGGCTCTCAGATCTGATAGGCTGTTTGTCCCCACTGTCTGCCTGCCACTCCAGAAACATAAGTATCAGAATAGTATCAGAATAGTGTAGAGAGAATGGTGTAAGTGGTGAGAATGTTGACCCATGTACCTGCTGTGACACTATCTCATTGGAAACATTACCTTGAAGTGAATAGAATAGAATAGAATGGAAGTAGAATACTAACTTGCCAATTAATAGTGGTTAATTGGAATAACACATTGAAACATTCTGTTAATCCTGCCATAAAATAAACAATACAAAATTATAATCTGCCCTAGTAACAAACAAATGAGTGATTATAATCACTGCACACCAGTTGGTGTTTTATCATGTTCAACAGCAGCAACATAATCCCAAAGCTAACTAATAATGAGGAAGAGATATCAAAATGAAGGTGGGGAGAGATGCCGTGGGAGATTGGGGGGGGGGGGGTCTGCTATAATTGGGGAAAGGAGGAGGGTTGAAACAGAGAGAAGGAAAGAGCCAGGATGAGAGTTCATAATAATTACTAATTATAATGCCTGAATCATAGTTTTCTCTCTCTCTTGTCAGCATTACGCAACATGAGACTACAGAGAACCTGTTACTGGAGAGGAGAAGAGAGGATAAGAGAGGAGAGGAAAGGAGAGGAAAGGAGAGGAAAGGGGAGGAAAGAGGAGGAAAGGAGAGGGGAGTAAAGGAAAGGAGTGGAAAGGAGAGGAAAGATGAGGAAAGGAGAGGAAAGGGGAGGAAAGGAGTGGAAAGGAGAGGAAATAGGAGGAAAGGGGAGGAAAGGAGTGGAAAGGAGAGGAAAGAGGGGGAAAGGAAGGAAAGGAGAGGAAAGGGGAGGAAAGGAAAGGAGAGGAAAGGGGAGGAAAGGAGAGGAAGGGGGAGGAAAGGAGTGGAAAGGAGAGGAAAGGGGAGGAAAGGAGTGGAAAGGAGAGGAAAGGGGAGGAAAGGAAGGAAAGGAGAGGAAAGGGGAGGAAAGGAGAGGAAAGGGGAGGAAAGGAGTGGAAAGGAGAGGAAAGGGGAGGAAAGGGGAGGAAAGGGGAGGAAAAGAGGAGAGGAAATGAAAGGGGAGGAAAGGAGAGGAGAGGAAAGGAAAGGGGAGTAAAGGAAAGGAGAGGAAAGGAGAGGAAAGGAGAGGAAAGAGGGAAAGGGGAGGAAAGGAGAGGAAAGAGGGAAAGGGGAGGAAAGGAGAGGAAAGAGGGAAAGGGGAGGAAAGGAGAGGGGAGTAAAGGAAAGGAGTGGAAAGGAGAGGAAAGAGGAGGAAAGGAGAGGAAAAGAGAGGAAAGAGGAGGAAAGGAGAGGAAAGGAGAGGAAAGAGGAGGAAAGGGGAGGAAAGGAGAGGAGAGGAAAAGAAAGGGGAGGAAAGGAGAGGAAAGGAAAGGAGAGGAGAGGAAAGGAAAGGTGAGGAAAGGAGAGGAGAGGAAAAGAGAGGAGAGGAAAGGGGAGGAAAGGAAAGGGGAGGAGAAGAGAAGAGAGGAGAGGTAAGGAGAGGAGCTGTGGATGACATAGCAGGCTTAAAGCTAACAACGTCCAACTACTGGATGCTAATGGCCGAGAAAAAGGGGAAGAGGGAGTCATGCTGAGGTATATTTTACAGTGAGCCCTGAACACACATCAATACCCATCAATATACACTACACACATCAATACCCATCAATATACACTACACACATCAATATGCACATCAATATGCACATCAATATTCACATCAATATTCACATCAATATTCACATCAATACACGAAAAGCAAAGCACAATCATAGAAAACAAAAACATTCTTCAGTAAAAAGATCCTCAATGAGCCTTTTGAATTGCCCTAGAGGCACCAATTCATCCAATTTTAGAGAGCCTTGGAGATTATTCATCATCAAGTCAAGCTACATCACGTAAAGACCCATCTGCCTTCTATATAATACACAGACACACACAGACACACACACAGACACAAACACAGACACACACACTCTGTGCTTGCCACTGTTTGTGACGAAGTGACAGGGCCCTGTCTATGCATGGGAGCAGGTGACGGAACGGGGGAGGGAGAGGAGGGAGGGGAGGCGGGGGTGATGAAGTGCTCAGCCTAGGAGCAGCAGAGCGAGATGTATCCTGACAGAGGCTGTGTCACACACAAGCGCATAAGCAAACACTTTTTTTTTTACAAACCCTTATATTGCCCCTCCTACCCCTCTGTCTCTCTCCGAATTAGTGGATTGCACTATTTTTCAGGCATCTGTGCCTGGATGGCGGTTAGTGGATTGGACCAACTCACCACCCCCTCATTTCCCACCATGGCATGGCATCCTACGCATCTCCTCCTAGGCCCCCTATTACCCTCCATCAGCCCTGGGCCTCCAAGCCCCTTGGCACGGCCAGCGAGAGGGCATGGGTGGGGGTGGAAGGGGCCACTGAGGGCAAAAAAACTGGATATCAGATGACATATTGAGGTTTGGGATGTAGGGTTTGCCTCCTTCCTTCTCTCCCTGCCACCCTCCTTATATCTTCCCCTTGCTCTACTCTCTCTCGTTATATCTGCCCCTTGCTCTACTCTCTCTCCTTATATCTGCCCCTTGCTCTACTCTCTCTCCTTATATCTGCCCCTTGCTCTACTCTCTCTCCTTATATCTGCCCCTTGCTCTACTCTCTCTCCTTATATCTGCCCCTTGCTCTACTCTCTCTCCTTATATCTGCCCCTTGCTCT
>JAKYLM010000244.1:60000-65347 GCA_023634145.1 Thymallus thymallus
GTTGTAACTCAGACAGCTGACCAAAGAATAAAAGCTCAAACCCAGTAAAAATATATATACTGTAGAGGGTATTTTAGCGACAAATGATTTTCAACACAGTGAGGAAGGTGTCCTGTAAAACATCAAGGTAGATTTGTTACCTAGGTGTTAGTGTGGACAGACTCGTTCTCACCTCCACCTCCTCCTCCTCTCACTCCCCAGGATGCTGACCTGTGCAGGCAGGGAGAGGAGAGCAAGCTGCCATGGAGCCTGGGAGAGAGATTGAGAGAGCGAGACATGGGGAGACAGACAGAGAGAGAAAGAGAATTACTTGACACATTGAATACAAACTAGAATACTATTTGGCCCTAAACAGAGAGTACACAGTGGCAGAATACCTGACCACTGTGACTGACCCAACATTAATATGACTATGTACAGACTCAGTAAGCATAGCCTTGCTATTGAGAAAGGCCGCCGTAGGCAGACCTGGCTCTCAAGAGAAGACAGGCTATGTGCACACTGCCCACAAAATGAAGTGGAAACTGAGATGCACTCCATTTAACTTTGGCAATGTAACATATGTTTGAATTGAGAGAGAGAGAGAGAGAGAGAGAGAGAGAGAGAGAGATAGATAGATAGATAGATAGAGAGACAGAGGGAGACAGAGAGAGAGGGGGACGAGGGAGAGAGAGAGAGAGAGAGAGGGACGAGGGAGAGAGGGACGAGGGAGAGAGGGACGAGGGAGAGAGGGACGAGAGAGAGAGAGGGACGAGAGAGAGAGAGGGACGAGAGAGAGGGAGAGAGAGAGACAGACAGAGGGAGACAGAGAGAGAGAGGGAAAGAGGGAAAGAGGGAAAGAGATAGAACCTCTCGCCACCTTCCTCTTCTCACCTCTCAGACAGAGCGACACACGATGCATGACGGCCACAGCCATTGCGTGCAGGGTCACTTCAGATCTCACCAGAGACCATCCAACAGCCCCTATCACCCCTCCAACCCCGCCAAACCCCTATCCCCTTGGGCCTTGGTGGTGTCTATCACTCGTCACACATTTTCACTCTAACAGACAGGGGATACGTCTCAAATGGCACCCTAGCCCCTATATAATGCACTCAAAAGTAAAGTAGTGCTCTACTAAGAGAATAGGGTGCCATTTGGGACGCTGCCAGTATAACCAGCAGGACAACGACAGCGCTGACCCCCGACAGTCTGATTGGAGCTCTGTAGTATATTCAGCAGATATTTTATTTTCTCCACAAATTAAATAATGTACAAATTGAATAGAGTTCAATAACAGGCTCTTACATTATACAAGCTTGCAATCATTCAACGCTCCAGATCCGAGCAGGTGGGAGAGCATCGGCTAACTTTCTCTCCTGTCAATCTCCCTCCACCCCGCACTCCTCCTTCCTCCCTCCCTCCCTCCCTCTCCCCACCGCCTCCCCCTCTTTCTTGCTCTCCCTGAGATTTGACATGCAAATGAGGGGTGCATTTGCATCTACCTGACTAAACAAACTGAAATTAGGGAGACAATCAGAGCACATAAGGAGTGAGAAATTAGATCTAAAAACACCTCTCCCCAGGCTTATAAATAATGCATCATTGTGTGTTTTCAGAATCACTTTTAGCTGCTTATGTTAAAAGCACACAGGTTGACTTGTGAGTGCTGACAAGGAGAGACTATACACACACACACTGCTATGGAAAGCAGAGACAGATCAGAGCTCTATATGGGCCCTGGTCAAAAGCAGTGTACTGAAAAATGAGTAGGGTGTCATTTGGGACACAAGCATTCTTCACCTTGTCCTATCACAGCCAGCATTGATTTGGACATAAAAGCTGTCCTCCCCATGAGATTGCAGCAGATGTTTGTTAATTATAGTAATAATACTGACGTGAGCAGTCCAGGAGAAACACAGTACAGTACTACGGGCCCTAAGATGCACAAGGACAACACTTGTGTCAAAAGTAGTGCACTATATAAGGAATAGGGTAATATTTGGGACACATCCCTATAGTGACCCAGATAAATGGAGATACCAAAAAAATAACTCCTCCTTGGTTTGGACTGTAAAGTCTGGTTCTACTTTTAATTAGAGAATACTATTCTGCGTGACTCCCTGCACCTGGCCAGTCTACACAGGAGCAGAATGCAAATTGAACTGAGCTTTAATTGGGTAGTATGCACCCCCCCTTCTTCCCCTCCTCCTCCAACCCTTCCATCCCTCTCTCCCTCCAACTCTGCAGGTTAATTTCTGACAAGCAGCACCTGGAATTTTCCAAATAAGTGAATAAAAACTAAAGTAATGTATTTCCCGTCTCGTCTCAGCGGTGTCAAACTTCACATAGAAGCCGTTCCTCCTCAGATCTGCGACAGCGCTAAGCGGTAGTTGGTTAAGGTGAAAGGTTACCCCCGCTCCCGACTGGAATAGTATTGGGGACTCACTAGGTGACTTTGCAGCAGTTCTGCCATGTGTTCAGACACACACATTCCACTGATTGGCGACTGCCTTGGCTGTACGGATATCCTTGAAGTGTAAACGAATCCGGGACAGCTAATACATTTGGCCAATCCCACCAGCCAGTTGAATTCAGATCATGGTCTTCATTAGAAACCAAGTGCCGAATGAGAGAGAGCGTCAAGCTCTGAATAACATTGGCATATAGAAATAAAGATAACTATTAAGAGATATCGTAACAAATTAGATAAAAAGGGTTCTCCCGTTCCTACGAGTTTTGAGTACATTTATCTTAAGTCATCCCTTTAAATACAGTGTACCTTTTTGTTCTAATTTTGTCAACAGACTCAATAGTCTAACCGAGAGAACGGGTTCAGGATATTACGGACCAATTAAAGAAAGCCATCTAAATACACAATATGTACAAAAGTATGTGGACACCCCTTCAAATTAGTGGATTTGGCTATTTCAGCCACACCCGTTGCTGACAGGTGTATAAAATTGAGCACACAGCCATGCAATCTCCACAGACAAACATTGGCAGTAGAATGGACTTACTGAAGAGCTCAGTGACTATCAAGGATGCCACCTTTCCAACAAGTCATTTCGTCAAATTTCTGCCCTGCTAGAGCTGCCCCGGTCAACTGTAAGTGCTGTTATTGTGAAGTGGAAACGTCTAGGAGCAACAACGGCTCAGCAGCGAAGTGTTAGGCCACACAAGCTAACAGAACGTAACCAGTTGCAACACTCACTACAGAGTTCCAAACTGCCTCTGGAATAGCGCAAGAACTGGAGCTTCATGAAATGTGTTTCCATGGCAGAGCAGCCGCACTCAAGCCTAAGATCCTCATGCGCAATGCCAAGCGTCAGCTGGAGTGGTGTAAAGCTCGCCGCCATTGTACTTTAGAGCAGTGGAAATGCATTTTCTGGAGTCACGCTTCACCATCTGGCAGTCCGACGGACTAATCTGGGTTTGGCGAATGCCAGTAGAATGTTACCTGCTCCAATGCATAGTGCCAACTGTAACGTTTGGTGGAGGAGGAATACAATGACGTTGTAAACGATTCTGTGCTCTCAACATTGTGGCAACAGTTTGGGGAAGGCCCTTTCCTGTTTCCGCATGACAATGCCCCCGTGTCTCAAGAACTTGACTGGCCTGCACAGAGCCCTGACCTCAACCCCATTGAACGCCTTTGGGATTAATTGGTACACTGACTGCGAGCCAGGCCAAATGTTCTTGTGGCTGAATGGAAGCAAATCCCCACAGCTTCGTTTATTAGATTTTTATTATGATGTCAGAATGCACTCACTGTTCCAAAATGTGATCGTTACGCAACAGGACAGTTAACCAGCGCTGCCCTCAAATCAAGGCACGCTGCCTGCCAATTATCTATAGGCTACGTTTCAACTTGTCAATTTCTAATTATTTTCAAATAAGTTTTATTTTCTGACAACAGTTTGAATTAAGGTGTGTTCCGCCTCCTCATTAATTCACATAGTAGCCCATTTCACTGTTGCAGACAATTTATGTTTGAGGCTTTACTGAGCCAGACAAACTTCTCTCTAAGCACTTCACCAGTATTTCCCCAGATCAAGTATTCAGAAATTTGTGCATATCCAGTTAGAACAGGCCTTATCCAGTTAGAACAGGCCTTATCCAGTTAGAACTGGCCTTATCCAGTTAGAACTGGCCATATTCAGTTAGAACAGGCCTTATCCAGTTAGAACAGGCCATATCCAGTTAGAACTGGCCTTGAACAAATATTTTCCCCCCTGGCTGGCGCCTACATTGCCTTCATTGTTATTTTTCTTACAAATAATTACTTTGGATGTGTGTGTTCCTATCAAAGTAAATGCCTTATTTTCTTTATATCGTGTTGTCGTTTCTGCTATAGCATACCATATGTACCATATGTATGAAGCATAATGTATTTACTGTTTTATTCACATGTTTTCAAGTACTGGTGACAAATAATGCATTCCGATTCTTGCATAGATTGTAGTGGACGCGTGTAAAATGCTTTTTTGAAGGTTGTACTGAG
The DNA here is from genome assembly GCA_023634145.1 of Thymallus thymallus. Taxonomy (NCBI): domain Eukaryota; kingdom Metazoa; phylum Chordata; class Actinopteri; order Salmoniformes; family Salmonidae; genus Thymallus; species Thymallus thymallus. Next base: position 64,484 of record JAKYLM010000244.1, read on the forward strand.
CTCTAATGAGCTAATGCTAAGCCATTTGTCAGCTATGTGTGGCGCCATGTTTGTTGACCTCATACAATGCATTCTGGGTGTCACATAAACGTCTCTCAGACCAAAGACGTTATAACAAAATTAGGTTAAGGGATGGTTCACTTTCGAGTAAACTTCCGGAAGTGAATGATGGGAAGTGAATGATGGTAGATAATAAACCCCCTTCAACATGCGAACTGCAAACAGACCAAACTCATCTTGTCTCCTCTTGTTATCTTTGGTTGACGCAAAAAAAAATAAACATGGTGGCAAGCTCAAACTACCCATTGTCAGATTACAAAAAAGTGTTTTACTCAATTATTTCGATCAATGGTGAGCTCACCCGTGATGTGATGAATTGGGTGGCAGGTAGCTGAGTGGTTAGAGCATTGGGCCCGTAACCAAAATGTTGCTTGATCGAATCGACAAGGTGAACATCTGTTGTTCTGCCCCTGAACAAGGCACTTAACCCACTGTTCCTAGGCCATTGTTGTAAATAAGACTTTTTATTTATGATGAATGTCAATGTGAAAAAACAGTGTGTCCAGCTCAAACGCTGACTATTGCGTCAATCGAAACTATAAATAAGCGTTCTAATCACACCGGTTTGAGCGAATGCTGCAGGGACCACTGTAGAATGATCACACCAGTGTGTTGGTATGTGTCAAAGTGTTAACTCGGGTCGGAATCAGGCCCATTGCAAGGACACAGTGGGCAGATGAGAGACACATTTTATTACCATGTATGGATGCAAGAAATCTCGATTAGATAGTGATCGGATCATCTTGATCAGATGACGACAACCACATGTTAATGCTAAATGAGATGTATTTCTATAGTTCTGTA